>CM059201.1:11694527-11904746 GCA_030323885.1 Branchipolynoe longqiensis
AACAATGAGTAGTGGTGGGGAACCTTCTTTTATTTTTGGCAGGGCAAAATAACAGCCCTACCTAAAGTTAAAGTGGTGCTGCGAGTGCAATCAAAGCGGGAATGAGCCTAGCGGCAATGAAATGGCAGTCCCGGGGCAAAAGAGTGGCCCGGGGTGAATGTACAGTCAAGAATAAATAAGAAATTAATAATACATAATTAATTAAAGAGAGAAGGGGGAAACTCCGCCTCCTTATATATATATATATATAATAAATTATATTCTACATCCAAGCTCGATGCTGGTGCATTCATTAAACATTTTCTGTATAGAATCCTAAATCAATTTACTAGAACATTTTCCTGCAGAAGTCTATGGTGTCAGAGTTTTGGCAAGCATGCCAAAACTAATTATCCATGTTTGCACTCAAAATATCTCACAAGTTTGCCATTTAAAATAAAAGTAACCTTGAACTAATGTAAAGTAGATACTACTTACTAGTGATCGATCTAATATATTTATCTCAGAAAAAATACAGAAATTCAAAACCATCAGACTATCAAAACTTTAATCAACTACCAACAACAACAACAAAGGTTAAAGTAAGGGGGAGGATGAAGGAGAGAGAGAAAAACAGGGAGCATATGGAGGACAGGAAGCCAGGGTAAGTAAGGGTAGTGACACCGATAGATGGTTTGTTTGTTAAGGCTTGCCATCCTAGCACCATATATGGTTATAACAGGAGATACAGATTTGTGAAAGTGCGCACTCATGGTGATATTTTATTGCTGCCCCACTAGGAGACTGGGTCGGCGTCCACCGTGACCCGATATTCCACTCAGTCACAGTATTCTGATATTGAGCTAACCAGTTAACAATTTGTAGTAAGGTGCAAGGGTAGGAAGCGGCAAGCATCAATTGTGTAGACGAGTGAGACATGGGGAGGAGGCAGAGGGGAGTGTAGGACGAGGGAATGGTAGCAGGAGTAGAAGGGTGAGGAAGGGGAAGGGACGGGAGAGGGAGGTGAGGAAAAACAGGGGAGGAGGGGGAGAGGAGGGAAGAGGGGAGGAGGTGGAGTGGACAGTAGGAAGACGTAATGCAGCAGGGGTAGAAGGAATGGAAGGGAAAGGAAGGGAGAGGGAATGGAGGGAAGAGGGGAGGGCGTGCAGGGGATAGTAGGACGAGGGAATGGTCCGCAGGATTAGAAGGGCAGAGGAAGGGGAAGGTACGGAGACGAGGGGAGGGAAGAGGGGATAGGGGGGAGGGAGGAGGACGAGGGAAGGGGGAGAGTCGACAGAGGAATGGTGAATATAATGGGGACGAAAAGGGGTGAGGGAGCGAGAGAGGGTAAATACTGGGGGGAGGAGGGGGAAGCCAGGGGGGGGGAAGACAAAAGCGAGAGGGGTAAGAAAAAAGGGAAGAGGTGACAGTAAGGGAGACCAGGAGCAGAGGGGATGGAAAAGGGGGATAGGAATGTGGGGGATCGGATGGGTGGGTGGAGGGAAAAGGGGAGAAGGAGAGAAGGGTCATAAGAAAGGGGAGAGGGGAATAGGGGAGACGGGATTGGGGAGGGGGAGGGGGAGAATGGTGGGGGATGGGAGGGGGTGGGCGGGGGAAGTAGGGAGAGGAGAGAGGGGTAAGAAGAAAGAGGAGAGGGGAGGGGGAGGAGGTAGAGAGGAGGAGAGGGGGAGAATGGTGAGGGAATGAGGGGGGGGGGACTAGCTGGTGAAGGAGCGAGAGAAGAGGCGGTAATACAATGCGGATGCGCGTGTGGAGGAACGGATGAGGGAAGAGGGGATACAGTGGGGGTAGTGTGGGGGGGGGGGGAGACATAGGACAGGGGAGAAAACAGAGAAGGAAGTTGGTTGGTTGTTTTAGTGTTACGTCCTGGCAACATCTAAGGCCATATCCGGACTAGTACTGACTTGTGCCAGTGCACATTCATGGCGACTTCATAGTGCTGCCCCAAAATGGCAGCCAGCAACAGCACTCGATATCCCACTCAGTCGCACTATGCTGACACCTAGCCAACCAGTTGTTGCCCTATCTTATTCTTACTTAATAATGCCGAGCGCCTAGCTCTAGGAAGCGACACGAATCAATTGTGGACTTCATTGGTTTGACTCGACCGGGAATCGAACTCCCGACCGTCCTCATCGAGAGGACGAGCGAAGGGGTTAAGTAAGTATTTGGGACCAGAGGGAAAGGCAGCAGAGTGTGTGTGTGGGGGGAGGGGGGGGGAGGGGGGGGGTGGAAGTGGGAGGAGGGGTGGGGGGAGATGGAAGTGGGATGATGGGGAAGGGAAGGGAAGGGAGTCGGTGCGCCTCCTAGCGGGAGTAACTAATACTACCAGACAGAGTAACTGTGATTGCACATACACCCTACTTCCGGTTAGGTGCAAGTTGGGTGTTAGCGAGCGCGGAGGGAGCAATTGCTGGGGGGAGTTGACAGCCTTTGACCGTGGCCCCTTGCCAAGCTGGTGCCCGGTGTCGAGGCAGGGGGTGTAAGAGAGCGACTTAGGGCGGTGGGCGGCAGATTTGAGGCGGCCTAAAGACCCGGATGTTGATGGAGTGGTCGGTGAGGGTGCTGAGTGTATGGCAGTGAGCGACTCTTTGGGGGCCTGGTGCTGGTCGCTCAGTGTCCTACTTTTAAGCAAAGTGAACTTCCTTTTCTTTGTCTTATTTAGAATGTCAGAATAAGTTGAACTGCCCCCCCCCCATCCCCGGCCCAACCCACTCATTCACAGACACATCCGTCTCTCGTGTTCGTAGATCGTGGGTTCGAAACCTGGTTGAGTCAAACCAACGACTTAAAAATTGATATGTGTTGCTTCCTAGCCTGGTGCTCGGCATTCTTAGGATAGAGCAAGGGGCAGTGGAATGAGGAAGACCAATCATCCATCCACCACTGACATTTCCCCCACTTAATCAACTAAGGTACACACATAACAAGTAGTAGTACCAGCAGCAGTGTTATTATTTTACTAGAAATATTATTATTAGTAGTATTATACTAGAAGTACTATTAGTAGTAGTAGCAGCAGTATTATTTGTAGTAGCACCAGTATTAGTAGGAGTAATAGCGGTGTTATCAGTAGTAGCAGTATTGGCAGTAGTAGTAGTATTAGATGTAGCAGCAGCAGTATTATTTGTAGTAGCACCAGTATTAGTAGTAGTAACGGCAGTATTATGAGCAGTACTAGTAGTAGTAGAGGCTAAATTATATTTATATGTAGTAGCAGAAGTATTATTAGTAGTAGTAGCAGCAGTATTAGTAGTAGTAACAGCAGTAGCATCAGTAGTCCTAGTAGTAGTATCAGTAGTGTCAGTAGTAGCAACAGTAGTGCTAGTAGTAATAGTAACAGAGTATTATCAGTAGTACAAGTAGTAGTAGCAGTATTGGTAGTAGTAGTAGTAGCAGTAGTATCAGTTGTGGTAGCATCAGTGGAAGTAATAGTAACAGAGTAGTATCAGTAGTATTAGTAGTAGTAGCAGTAGTATCAGTAGTACTAGTAGTATTATCAGTTTTGGTAGTAGTAGTAGCAGCAGTATTATCAGTAGTAGTAACAGCAATGTTAGTAGTAATAACATAGTATTATCAGTAGTACTAGTAGTAGTAGCAGTATTATCAGTAGTACTAGTAGCAGTAGCAGTATTGGTAGTAGTAGTATCAGTATTATCAGTCGTGGTAGCAGCAGTGGAAGTAGTAGTAACAGAGTAGTATCAGTAGTACTAGTAGTAGTAATAACATAGTAGTATCAGTAGTACTAGTAGTAGTAGCAGTATTATCAGTAGTACTAGTAGTACTAGCAGTATTGGTAGTATTAGTAGTAGCAGTATTATCAGTGGTAGTAACAGCACTATTAGCAGTAATAACATAGTATTATCAGTAGTACTATTAGTAGTAGCATTATTATCAGTCGTAGTAGCAGCAGTGGTAGTAGTAGTAACAGAGTAGCATCAGTAGTACTAGTAGTAGTAGCAGTATTATCAGTAGTACTAGTAGTAGTAGCAGTATTGTTAGTAGTAGTAGTAGCAGTATTATCAGTAATAGTAACAGCACTGTTAGTAGTACTAACCTAGTATTATCAGTAGTACTAGTAGTAGCAGTATTATCAGTCGTAGTAGCAGCAGTGGTAGTAGTAGTAACAGAGTAGCATCAGTAGTACTAGTAGTAGTAGCAGTATTATCAGTAGTACTAGTAGTAGTAGCAGTATTGTTAGTAGTAATAGTAGCAGTATTATCAGTAATAGTAACAGCACTGTTAGTAGTACTAACTTAGTATTATCAGTAGTACTAGTAGTAGTAGCAGTATTATCAGTCGTAGTAGCAGCAGTGGTAGTAGTAGTAACAGAGTAGCATCAGTAGTACTAGTAGTAGTAGCAGTATTATCAGTCGTAGTAGCAGCAGTATTATTAGTAGTAACAGAATATAATCAGTATTTGTAGGAGTAGTAGCAGTATTATCAGTAGTACTAGTAGTAGTAACATCAGTATTATCAGTAGTACTAGTAGTAGTAGCAGTATTGATGCATGACCGTGTCTTGCCGGCATAAAGCTTGTGGTGGTGCGCATGCGCAGCGACAGACATGTGACATTGATTTATATGCACATAATAAATTATACACCACCGAGTTGTATGTGCATTAATAAACTGTTCTTGTGTAAGCACACTCAAACATATATATAGGTGAACAAAGCCCATGATCAGACGCGGTGGCTGAAACGGTAGACCACAGGCCTCCGCTGCGGCAGGTCGGGAGTTCTAATCCCTGCTTTGTGAAACCAATGACTTAATAAATTTAGACCTGTCGCTCCCTAGCCTGGTATGCGGCATTACAAGAATAGGACAAGGGCTGGTTAGCACAGTATTAGAATAATATGACTGTGTATGATACCGGGTCATGATGCCAGCGGACTGGTCTCCCAATGGGGCAGCACTACAAAGTCGCCATGAGTGTGCACTGTCGCAAGTTGATACCGGTCCTGATATGACCTTAGATGCCAGGACGTAAAGTTCAAACAACCAACAGTAAAATATTCCGATATTCGGCATAGGGGGGAATGCAAATGTTCTATTACTGATCGGTGGACGTGACCAGGCGCATGTATGTATATATATATATATATATATATATATATATATATGTATATATATATGTATGGGCAGGTGGTGCCCATACATAAAATACGTATATAAAAGGGGCGGAGCTCTCGCATGATTATCTATAATATTATCACGATTATTCCTCTGTTATTTCTCCTACTATTATTGTCCAATCGCTGACTTGCCCACATTTGCCCCGGTCCTTGCCTACTCCAGCGCCACCACCGGGGGGTTCTTGGCACTACTTGCCCGGGCAGTCAGTCTCTCTCCTGCCTTTGAAAAGTTGTTCTTACCGGTAGCCTATATTTTGCTGCCCTGACGCAAATAAAGTCTCCTACCCATCACCTCCTCTTGTCTCTCTCCTTGCCGTAGCCCAACTTTATATATATATATATGAGGAGTTCAGGCGCAAAACCAAGTAAGTCCATTTTCATGAAAAGTGAGATAACCAATGGAGACACCACTTCTTAGTCCCTATTACCCAATGAGCAAATCAGTTTTGTTTCACAACCTGGTAAGTCCTATGTTAAATTGGCCTTAAAATAGGGTTTGGTTGCAAAACCTTGTAAGCGCCATTCGAGTTTGTCTGCAAAACCATGTAAGATGTAGCTGGCCAATCAGTGAGGCAAGAGTGCTACAGATTTCTAAGAAAAAGTTGGGGTTCAAAAGTGCATTTGCTGGGGAATATTGTCAACACTCCCTTCTAAAAAGGGGGAAAAAGTGGGCACAGTTCAATCCTTCACTACTGGCTGACATTAACTGCGTGAAAGAGGCTAAGAAGCAGGATGTCATGAAGCTGCTGAAACAGTTGGATGTAAATCAAGAGGTTCGGGGTTACTATGAGAATGCCCTCTCTCATGATGGTGATCAGAACATTGTGCAGGACCTTGAGGATAGTGGTGATGATGAGTAAGCTTATGGTGGAAATTGTGTGTTCTTTGATTCTGCAAGATTTCCATAAGATTAGTCTTTGACAATGGACTTACATGGTTTTGCAAACAAACCGAAAGTGGACTTACTTGGTTTTGCAGAAAAATCAATAAAAGTTGATTAATTAATGAGTTTTGGAATAAAGGTTCATTTATCACTTTCATAGTATTTTGTTCATTGCCCATAACCCTATAATACAAAGAAAAGTGGAATTACTGAGAATTATATTTATGGGCATATACAAATCTTGATTTTAAAACAAAAGAGGTCGGGTGGACTTACTTGGTTTTGCGCCTGAACTCCTCATATATATATATATATATATATATATATATATATATATATATATATGTATGGGCAGGTGGTGCCTGAGTTGGTTTTAAATAGACATAGTTGCGCTGGCAGGTCTGGGTGTGATTGCACTCAGGGCCTACCCCCAATGCTGATAAAGGGATCACCATACTCAACCGGTCAAGGTTGGTGGTGGCCATGGGGCCATACAGCTTGTGGTGGTGGCATCCATGGGCACTGGGTATCCAAAGGGCCAACAATGCTTGATTCCCATTGGAGGAAAGGGATGGAGTTATATTCTACAATGAACACATGTAACTATATAAACAATAAACCAGAGGGCTGGACTCTCTCTTCTTTACACTTTATACTCTTCCTTTCTCTTTGTATGTATTGATTTCACCATAGCCTGCGTACACAGCCACAGATTCGAGCATTAGACTCTACACAACCAACCAACAAGTAGGAATCCATCCTGATATGACCTTATATCTTGCCAGGCCGTAAAACTCCAAGAACCAAACAACCAACAAATCGGTACCCATCCAGATATAACCTTACATGTTCCCAAGACGTAAAATTCCAACAACCAACCAGCCAATTAAAAAATATATATGGATAGTGATAAGACTGTTATCGCATGTAATACTCTCTCTAGGGTCCTGCTCCTACCCCCCCCCCGACCCCCCCCCCCCCGACCCCCCGACCCCTCCCCACCCCCCTTCCTGGGTGGGGAGGGTACCGGCATCCTTCACTCCGCCCCCCCCCCCTGGGTGGGGCTTTCGCACGACACTCGCTTGGAAGGAGACCTCTCTAAATCGACCGACCGTGGGACTGACGTTAAGTGGTCCATTTAGAGAGGTGCTGGGTTTGGAGAGTTAGAATATCCTTACAATGGTATTGTTGGGTCCCAAATAAAGCGATCAATATAGGTGAGTGGTCGATCTGTGGAGGGGTCGGTATAGAGAGGCTTTACTGTATATGAGACTGTCTCAAAAGGTGCTAAGCAATATGGGACAAATCTTTATCCATTGTAACAATCAACATACTATCTGCTTATGCATTTGCTCAGGATAAACTGATTTGTTTTCTACATGGTGTTTCATAATCCCAATATAATACATATTGATTTGAAGCAAATGTCCTTGTGTTTTCAGTCTAACCGTTTCTGTGTGGTTTTGTGTCAATCGTTACAATGGA
Source organism: Branchipolynoe longqiensis (assembly GCA_030323885.1). Classification (NCBI taxonomy): domain Eukaryota; kingdom Metazoa; phylum Annelida; class Polychaeta; order Phyllodocida; family Polynoidae; genus Branchipolynoe; species Branchipolynoe longqiensis. The sequence goes on from CM059201.1 coordinate 11,702,033, forward strand.
CAAAAAAAAGAAGAGTTATCACCTTTTGAGACAGGCTCATATATATATATATATATATAGAGAGAGAGAGAGAGTGAGAGAGAGATACGTACATTGGATGGAATATGATGAGTGTCAACAGTTGAATTTACAATTCAGAGCACATAGGTCCTACTCATAGTCATTCATGACAAGAACTGCACACAGATCTGCAGCATCACCATCCACTCTCTTTGTAGTAACGTGACCCTTTGTGCAGACTTTTGTAATATCCTGACTCGTACTTGGCTGGAAGGAATCCCTGGTCGCGTCTTAGGCTGCATTATTCTCCCATCTGCTCTGTCTAATATTGTAAAGGGATGAAAGTGGTCTTCGATATAAAACGCAGAAATCAGGCCGATACCTTGGTGCTAATGGCAAATTTCCGCGATAACATGGATTTTCCACCATACGATTAGTACTGTTATGGAATCACAGATAAATGGCGGCAATCAGGCTTAAACTGTCATTGTGACTATATTATTGCTCATATTTAACCCTTTCTCGATTGGGTGTTATGTTCTTGCAACACCTAAGGCCATAAAAGAACGGGATTCAGCCTAATCAATTGAGGCCATAATAAAAATCCTCCGGTACGACTGACACTGGTCTACATCCCGCGGAGGCGAGGAGGCCGAAGTTGGCGCCACTCGTAGTGTTGGATCTTATGGAGTATAACAATAATGATAATGAAGTAGTCTGTACATGAGCCCCACTACCACGCAGTGGCGGCAGACACTACGCCGCATGCCTACGCAGTTATACTGAACTGCGCCAACTGGCGGCACGCTACCTACTGGGCAGAGCCACAACTGGGCTGCGCTCTGTAAGATATGTCTGCGTGTGGCTAGCAGACCCCCCCACCGACCTATAGAGGCGACATGGGACCTGGCGAGTTAGGGGACGGGTCAGTTGACTGTGGACGTCATGGAGAGCAGAGAGGTTTTGTATTAAACCAGTTTGAAGCGTACTGATACTAAATATTGGCATTCTTACGTGAGTGGGTGGCAGTGTGGAAGACTGTTGGCCATCACAAAAATTGTTCCCTTACATAGTTTTATACTCGCATAATTCATTATACATCACATAATATGTGCTCTATAATCTATTATGGGAATATAAACAAGGACACTATCTATCTTCAGTTCCCTATGTAATAGTATATTCACTGTATCCTATCTAACTGACTGTGTAGTACAAGTATTGGCCACACTGGCGCCACCTGTAAGGGGCTCTAAGCACTGTATGCCAGCTGCGTCTCCTATATAATATATAGGCATTTTGTGAACGTTAATCAGTGAATATTAACTATCGCATAGATCTTTCATCCCTGAATACAGGTATTCCAAGTTCCGCTGTTCTCTTGAGAAGGACTGTGGCTGTGATCCTGCATGCTGGCGGTCCCAGCTTTAACACACCTTGTAAAATATTCCAATAACACGCATTGGTGGGAAATGCAAAGAAAATGGTATATAAAGGAGTACAAATGGTCTATTAATGTAAATGATATATAGGGCCAGGTGCATGAATGTATTTATGTAGTTGCTGGTGATTCTTTAATTATGGTCAATAGTCATTGTGTATTAGGTAGATAGTGTGTATGTTGCCCCAAGAGCTCTACTCACTACCCCCTTCTCCCCCCACCCCCGCCCACTGTTAGTCATGGATCACCATACACACACAGCTCAGGCAGGTCGTGGCCAAGCAGCCACACCGCATGGTGGTGGTGGGTAGATCACAGTAGCCATGGTGACCCCAGAATGTTTACTGCTCATTGCTGGAACTATAAATGCTTATTGCTGATTGGAGATAATGGTCAGGTGGTGTGCCATACCAGATCCATGTACCACTATATAATAATAAACCTGAGGGTACAAGCTCTCACTGAACTTTCATTCCTTATACTCTTCCTTACTCTTCTTGCCTGTATTGATTTCCTATAGCCTGCCTACACAACCCACAAATGCCAGCCGTTGACTTTATAATTTGCTCAGATTGGCCATTGCATTTCCCACTCTGACGACCATTGGACATCCCGCAACCAGGTCGAGGAGGTCAAATCGGTGAGACTACTCAGAGCGCAGGCTTCCCATATACCAGCTTGGAAGTTTGAAAAGCTGTGTCAAACCGATGACTTACAAAATGTATACTTATCGCTACCTTGTCTGGCACTTGGCATTATGTCATAAGACCAGACGGGAAGGCCGAATGAGTTAGAGAGTCTGTCTCCCGAATCCTGGTCGAGTCAAACCAATGACTTAAATATTGATACTTGTCTCTTCCTAGCCAGACGCTCAGCATTACTAGGATAGGGCAAGGAGCACTGGAATGAGGAAGACCAGTCGTCTGTGACTGAAATTTCCCATGCCTAAACAATTAATGTACCAACAACAAAAAACAACAAAAATGTATGTTGGCTTGTCAACATAAATAATTTACGAACGTGGCCACACACACTACTTTCCTCACTTCACCACTTTGCTCCCCTCACTTTCCCACTTGCCAAGACAGTCGCTTCACCCACCCACCCTCCCGATTATCATGGGGTTGAGGTCTGATGGTCTGTCTCAGTAGCCTCCTCTGTTCTCTGCCTGAATTCGCACTAACCTCTTGATTTGACTAGTACCCATTTACTTACATGATTACTTACTATTACACTGATTGATTGATACGATGCTGATTTGATGACACTGATTTGATATTACTCATTGCTCGATATTATCCATATTATGTCTTGATATTGTCATGGGGGTGATGCCAGTGTGCTAACCATTAGACCACCTAGACTCCCTGATATCAACATACTACCCATGCCTACCTGTCTATGTGGTTACTTGCCTGAGAGGTCAGTGCAGACTACTACACTAGTCCCCCTGGAATTGTAAGTCTTTTAAATGGTCATGTAATGTTTACAATTACATACATACAGGCAATGCACTTACACATACATACACAGGGTAGACTCAACAACCATACAGTGTATAGCTTGTACAGGATTCTGGTCACGACACCAGCATCATGCAGGTGATGAAAATGGGAAATATTGCACCTACAGTGGGACTCAAACCCACATCTCTTTGCATTCCAGTCCAGTGTGCTAACCATTACACCACCTAGACTCCCTGATATCACCACACGACCCATGCCTACATGTCTATGTGGTTACTTGCCTGAGAGGTCAGTGCAGCCTACTACACTATGTTACGATTGATATGTACTCTCATTTCTCACGATACCACGATACCGATCATGCTTTCCACATTCTGATGCCTCGATCTGCTTGCAGCTTATGAGATATGACCTTAGATGTTACCAGGATGAACTTTAAGTCTATTGCTAGGACACCACCACTGGTGCTTGGCCACCACCTGCCTGAGCTGTGTATGTATGGACTTAATAGACTTTGGCGTTCTCTGTGGCGGAGTGGTTAGAGTGTCTGACCTTTTTCTAGGTCAGACTCCTAATCTGAGGGTCGGCGCTTCGATTCCCCATGCCCCCAGCTCTGCCAATTTGGATTTCCACCGCTGTGTATAACTTACAGCATCATCAAAGGCCAGTTGCTCTCATACCATGTCTATGTGGGGTGGGAGGTTAAAAGTCCCTTGGGTCGGTAAAAGTGTAGGCTCAGGCTTTCTATCAACCAGCAGTGGAGTGGGAAAGACCAGTTGTCTGTGACTGGGATTTCCCCTGCTTGGGACAACTAATGTACCAAAAAAAATGAGAGACAAATAAGTGTTCACACTTCCTGTCTACCATTCGCTATATCGCTATATCGCTATGTTTCTGAGCGCAATACCCATCGTTAGATGTTGAAATCTAAGTATATTCCTATATTTCTTAGCGCAATTCCCATTGTAAGATGTTGAAATTTAAGTCTATTCCTATGTTTCACAGCACAATACCCAGTGTCAGATGTTGAAATGTAAGTATACTCCTACATTTCTGAGAGCAAATCACATCGTCAGATGTTCAAATGAAAGTATATTATTACATTTCTGAGCACGGTACCATTGTCAGATTGTAAAATATTCCGATTTATGGCATCGGGGGGAATGCAAATGTTCTATTACTAAACAGGTGTACATGACCAAGCGCATGTATGTATATATATGTAGGTGCTGGTGGTACCTGAGTGGGATGTAAATAGACATAGTGCTGCTGGCAGCGCTGGGTGTAATGGCACTCAGGGCCTTCCCCCTCCCCCTCTGCTGGGTAGGATCACCACACTCAGGGTCAAGGTTGGTGGTGGCCAGGGGGGCCACATAGCTTGGTGGTGGTGGGCAGACCACTGGTAGCCATGGGGACCAGGAATGCTGGATCTCCATTGGTAGGGTCAAGAATGCTTGTTTCCCATTGGGGGAAAGCGGTGGGGTGATACTCTACACTGAACCCATATAAGCATATACATAATAAACCAGAGGGCTTGACTCTATCTCTTCCTCTACACTTTATACTCTTCGTGTCTCTTTGTCTGTATTGATTTCCCTTTAGCCTGCCTACACAACCACAGATAAGAGCTTTAGCCATTTTACAGGATGTCAAAATCGTATTATTACATTTCTCAGTACAATGCCCATTGTCAGATGTTGAAATCTAAGTATATTCTGACATTTATGGGCACAATACGCATTGTCAAATGTTGAAATCTAAGTATATTATTAGATTAGTGAGCACACAATTCATTGTCAGATGTTCAAATTGCATTATTGCATTTATGAGCACAATGCCCATTGTTAGATGTTGAAATCTAAGTCTATTCTGACATTTCTGGGCACAATACCCATTGTCAGATGCAACTGAAATACAAGTCTATTCCTACATTTCTGAGCAAAATACCTATCGTCATATGTTGAAATCTAAGTGTATTCTTACATTTCAGAGCACAACACCCATCGCCGAATGTTGAAATCTAAGTGTATTCCTACATTTCAAGAGCACACTTCCCATTGCCAGATGTTGAAGTAAAAATCTATTCCTAGAAATATCTGAGAATAATTCCAATTGCCAGATGTTGAAATCTAAGCATAGTCCTACATTTGTGAGCACAAAACCCGAAATATGAGCCCTCATCAGGTGACTCTGCGGGAGGAAATGAACACTGCACGCATTGCATTATGGGAAGGGAAGGACGAGGGCGGAGTGAGGACGCGACCTGTGAATTATATGGGTCTGGCCGGAAGCCTCACGCTGTAATATCCTGAGTTGTCAGACAAAGGGCTCTCGGCTTGGGCCGTGACTGACTCCAATATAATGGGGCTGTCACACTACGATGCTTCTCGCCGGCGACCCATCAACGTGTGGTGTTTTTGGGCGATAATTAGTGAAATATCGAGACGCGCTGGGGGCGCGTTATGCGCGCGTCGGTACACGTCGGTACATTATCTTTGATGTTGATGGTCGGCGCGAAACGCCGGCGCGCGTTCCCTATCGCCCAAGGTTTTCAACATGTCAAAAACAACCCAACGACCGCCAGTGCGCACAAATATATGGGTAAGGACGTTAGGCGCGCGTCGCGCTGCATTGGACGCGCCGGAATAACGTTATGGGAACGCTAGGAAGACGGCGCGCGCGGGAGGGTCGTTGCTCACGTGTTGCGCAAACTGGGCCCTTTTTGTTTTACGCCCTAGCAACATTTAAGGTTAAATGAAGACGTCGCGCCAAACTTTTTTTTTTTTTTCCCCAGCGCGTCGACACACGTTGGCCGCGCGCGCTTAACGCGCCGTGCTGACGCCGATCTTTTCCCCCAAACCGCCGAAAAGTTTGACGTTTCTCGACGCGCAAGATAGTACTTTCAACGCTGACGGGTCGCCGAGAGAAGCGTCGTAGTGTGACAGGCCCATTAGCAAGAGTGGTTAACTGATTTTAGGTTCCTAAATAGAACCAAATCTGATAATAAACCGAGCCAAAAACAGATCATATGAGAGGAGTGAAAACCCGAGTACATGAAAGCAATGGAATGGAATGCAGTGGGAGTAGAAGTTGGGTGGTCGTTGGGGAGTTTCACGTCCTGGCAACATCTAATGTCATATCGTGATGAGTGGGTGTAGAAGAAAGAAGTCCACGGACAATAGAAGCACACACATAATTAATCATGTTAAAAAAGGGAGATCAATGCATTGCTGGCCTAATTAAAAATAGCAAATAAAATATACAAAATAATCATGAATTAAAACAATTTTAAATACATTGATAATTCAAGCAAAGGTATACATGTTAGGCATGATACACCCTGGAGGTAAACTTTTAAATTTAAAACCAACAACTAATGACCACTAACACAACATGGTGAAGGCAGTCAGGTAAAATAACAACAAGTAACTAACCAATATTGTAGAACTAACAGACTCACAGAGGGCAAGGAGATGTGGGAGAATGCTTACAAACAGAGAATGAATGCATGCAGTAGATAGCTACATGACGACTGAAAGTAATAAAACAAGTGGAACGAGACTATTTACTGTCTAGCAGCAAAAATAAGTCATTAGACTTAACCATCATGGGCAGCGTAAACACACCATCACCAACACCCTACATTAATACAACCCACAGCAGGACACCACCTGCATTAATACATCCCACAGCAGGACACCACCTGCATTAATACATGCCACAGCAGGACACCACCTGTATTAATACACCCCCACCTGCGTTAATACATCCCACAGCAGGACACCACCTGCATTAATACATCCCACAGCAGGACACCACCTGCATTAATACATCCCACAGCAGGACACCACCTGCATTAATACATCCCACAGCAGGATACGACCTGCATTACTACATCCCACAACAGGACACCACCTGCATTAATACATCCCACAGCAGGATACCACCTGCATTAATACATCCCACAGCAGGACACCACCTGCGTTAATACATCCCACAGCAGGACACCACCTACACTAATACATCCCACAACAGGATACGACCTGCATTACTACATCCCACAACGGGACACCACCTGCATTAATACACCCCACAGCAGGACACCACCTGCATTAAGCCATCCCACAGCAGGACACCCCCTGTAGTAATACCTCGCACAGCAGGACACCACCTGCATCAATACATCCCACAGCAGCCCACCTGCATCAATACATCCCACATCAGGACATTACCTGCATCAAGACATCCCACAGTAGCCCATCTCCATTAATACATCCCACAGCAGGACATGACCTGCATCAATACACCCCACAGTAGCCCACCTGCATTAATACATCCCACAGCAGGACACCACCTGCATCAATACACCCCACATCAGGTCACAACCTACATTAACATATCCCACAGCAGGTCATGCCAGTACCCATTCCTTTAGGCGTGCACGCCATTCCTCCTTAAAACCCAAAAAGGTTAATCAAGCTGCAAATAAAAAGCAGGAACGAGATGGGACATTTCGCAATTTACATTACATAATAAGGGGTCGGTAACTATGGAAACACATGTGACCATTACACACTCGAGAAGAGTCCAAGTTACGCGCTTCTCCAGATCAAGTTGCTGGCCCTAAATGATTGCTGCTCTGGATAATAATGAGTTAACGCAAAGCACATAGCATATAACACCAATGTCCGCTTGTTATTCTTCTCAAATTAAATGATATTCTTTCTGAATTCTTTTTTTTAAAGAAGATTTATAAACCACATGAGGTGGTAGAATCCTGCTGTCCTCAAGGAGGCGAAAGGTTCTTCTTGGTTCATATTGGTTAAAATATCTGTATTTACAAGTGAGGTCAGGGAGTCCAGTGAGAACCCTCTCCCCCCCCCCCTCTTTCTCCAGCTGGATTCTTATAGACGCGGCAGTCTCTCATCACACAGATAGAGATGGACAATGAAGGTGACCTAATTTCCAAACATTTTCTAAGTAAGACCCAAGGATTTTATATATATGGATGGAAAAGGAGGCTGTGTGAGGCTCTCCCAGCGTGCAATCTGAAAATATAGCCACTATATTGGGACCGTGATAATGAGCGATGATAGGGGCATCATAAAATCTGTGCTAGTACTATGACTACTAGTAATAGTAGTTGGGATTAAAACTTGATTTACCTTGTTTAGATTCATTCCAAAGTCGAGAGCTGAGTATGCAGGATGAACCTTCAGAACTGTGATAATTCTATACCACAAGAGGATGGAGTATATCTGAAAATGCCAGCATACTTGCTACTAATGTATAGCATATGGATGAAGTGGACACTTCATCATCATCATCATCATGCTGTCGGTCGCGATGCGACAAAGACTGCTTTCATTACTTGACTGCCGATCTCCTTTCATGAAAGCTGCCTGCAAAAGTGTTGAAGTGCTGCTGGCTTTTGCAAGTTACCAGCGGCACTCTCTCAGGGAGCAAATAGAGGTTTCACACCGGCAAGAACATGTCAAGACAGGCGCAAAGCTATTTGTCACTGCAGTGGCTGGACGGGAGATGTTGGGAGTTCCATACATCAACCGCCCTTAATGCTGCCACAGTGACATGGTTTTCTGTTTAGGGTTTGCTCCCTTAGCCTTCGGTTCTGTCAAGAACCTGTTCCACAAGGCAGTGGTTTACAACTCTGCAGGGCAGGGGCGTCAAACTCCCTGAGGTATTGCTATACCTGCAATACCTGCAGAGTATGTTTCAAAATGGACAATTATCACGATTTCATGATGTCATCTATCCTTCTACTATCTGTGGTAAGACAGTCATGTGTGCCTATTGTCAGCTTAAAGCTGCATAGTCAGATGAAAATATGCAATGTTCACAACAAAAACAGTGAACTAGATTTAAGGCAACATATATAAAGCCCCTGTCACACATCACCGGATTGAGCAATGGACAGAATTTTCTAGTCCGGGCGTCATAAGTATCAAAATGTGTCATAATGTTGCGATATAAGGTCAAAGCCCGCTGGACGAATGGACATGAAACGGACATGAACGGATAGCCAACAGACGGTACGCAGACGAAACAGACTCAAACCAGACAAGAAACATAGACTTCAATCCGGTGGAATCCGTTCCAAGTTGTGTGCTTGTTCAAACCTTGTACAGACACAAACCGGACTATCATTGATTGATTGATTGATTGATTGATTGGTGGTTGCTTTACGCCGTGTCGGCAGCATAGGCCATATACCCGGACTATCAACGGACTTTGTTCGGTTTCTTTCCGGTTCCTTCAATCCGGTGATGTGTGACAGGGGCTTAACATAGATATTGGCGCACTTATTAACTAATTTGGCCATCCCGTCAACCAGACAGGATGGCCAAATGAGTTAGAGCGTCCGTCTCCCGTGTGGTAGATCGTAGGGTCGTGGCTTCGAATCCTGGTCGAGTCAAACCAATGACTTAAAAATTGATACTTGTCGCTTCCTAGCCAGGCACTCGGCATTATTAGGATAGGGCAAGGAGCAGTGGAATGAGGAAGACCAATCGCCTGCAACTGAAATTTCCCCTGCTTAAACAACTAATGTACCAACAAAAAATAAAAAATGTAGTGCTGCATAGCAGGGAATACTAAGCCAATTCAGTAGATGCTGTTACTCCTGAAGCCTATGTATTTGGAATTTAAACGTGCACACCAACATTATTTTTGTCTGATTTCACTTCAAATATCTCCACCTGAATACTTAGTATCGGGATATACTGCCTCCTACTCGGCTGTCAGAATAAAAGGAGTAACATTGAGATAGCTTCGAACCCCAGGGCGCTTCCTAGTTTATTCCGCCAACATCAGAATAGGAATGAAAGCTGTCACTACCCAGCCTGGAGGATGCACATCATCTGCCTTGTATGGCGGCCATCGGCGATGGGTGGAACAGTCCACGGGACTGTTCTTTTGCGAGTGTGCTGCCACCGGATTGTTTACGTCATGTGATGGATGCGCCAAATACATATAAAAAGCTGGCAGACCGAATTCCTGCAATGGACTATTCAGGAAGCTAACTGGAGATGTTACAGGTGGTTACCGGATATAAATCGGGCAGAACGGACTAAACCAACTTAAACTGGACAACAACCGTACACCTCAGTCTGGTGGCATCCATTCCAAGTTTTGTGCATGTTCAAAACTTGCCACCCTACACACCAGACACCACCAGACATAGAACGGAAACACCGGATGCTGACCGTATATAAACTGGACATTGACGTATTTCACCGGACTCTGTCCGTTTTTTTCCATTTCCCCAATCCGGTATGGTGCGACTGGGCCTTTATGGATTACTACAGTGTACACTAATTTATTAACAAAATAGCAGAAACTGAAATCATCGGACTATTCACATTTAACCATCTGCTTTACACATGGTACTCTGATGTGTGAAGGGGTAGGAAGTAGGTCAGCAAGCTACATGGTTAAGCTGGTGCTCGCTCTGGAATGACAGAAATGGGGGATTGAGTCCCGATTTGACACAAGTCTATGTCAGAAGGGTTTAACCCGATACTACACACAATCACATTATCCTGATACTGTACAACCAGTCCTTATCCTAACCTTCTAACACCAAGCGCCAGAGAGCGCCAAGTACCAATTTTATCAATCATAATGGTGAGGAGAGTACAGACCCCCCGCCCACCCACCCCCCACACACACACCTCCAACCCTGCCTGACTTGATCTCTTTCTTTTGCAATAAATCCTGATGAGAAGGAAGCATATCAATGAGCCAGCCTAATGATATTTAGGTGACATGTTTTACGGGCTGCTACTTTTAAAAGGATTTGAACTTTTTCAGCTTTCCTCCTCACTTACTGGACCATTGATAGCAGCTGATGTAAGTGCCAGACCTTAAGGTCTTAATGTTTTCTTCTTCCGTTTTCAGTGGCATTATTAACAAACATGAAAGGTATCGCTGAGCATGCTTGGCCCTTTGCCAATAACACTACTTCTAACGCAGAGTGAAAAGCCGGCTCATACTACCCGACACACACTGATTTAACGGCATGGTCATCTGTGTTGTTGTTGTCTTACATCCTAGCAACATCTATGGTCATATCAGGACTGGCGGTGTTGTGAATAGTGAATAAAGTTGACACCTTTGTCTATCGGGAACTGATCCCATTGCCCCAACAGCGAAATAATGTATTTGTTGTTTAACATCCTGGCAACATCTAGGGTTATATCAGGACGGGCACTGACTTGTGACAGTGCACAATCATGGTGACTGTATAGTGCTGCCTCTCTGGGAGAACAGACCGCTGACAGGGTGACCCGACATCCTACTTAGTCACATTACCTTGACATTGTGCTAACCGTTCCTTGTCCTATCCTATTAATACCAAACGCCAGTCTAAATTTAATGACTCATTTAGTTTGACTCAACTGGGAATCGAACTCTCGACCTTCCGCATTGGAAACCTATGATATGTTGATTCCGCCACCATGTCTGGTCACAGTGAAAGGGAAATTAAAACAGTTTCTGCAATTGTCATTCGGTGGTCATGCAGACGATGAGCGACCAAATTAAGCACCGCCAGTACACAATGGACTATGCTACTCATAGTAAGTGGAACAATGGTTGCCAACTCTACGTCTACTGAATGGGATTAGTTGCCAGTCAATTACACCGACAATTGACAGGAATTATGTGAGTCAGCGATGGCCTTTTGCGCAATTATGGTGCAAACGGCCAGTGAGGATAGTAATACTGAGCGCCAGGCTAAGGAGTGATAACAACGCATTTATAAATCAATGGTTTTTCTCAGCCGAGGTTCGAACCTATCACCTCCCCCCTGATAAGCTGACATTTATCTCATTTGGCCATTGACTTTGGCCGTTTGCATCTGTCATGGCGGGGGGATGATGACATTGGGAAAATATTGCGCATAGTGCGGGAATCGAACCCACATGCCTTGCATTCCGAGCCAGTGTGCTAAACATTACACCACCTAGGATGTATGATGTCACCACCCTACCGATGCCTAACTGTTTATGTGGCTCCTTGCCTGAGAGGTCAGTGCAGATGATTATACATCGTAAGTTCACAAAAGGCTATCACTGACTCAGTATTCCTGTCAACTGTCAGTCTAATTGGCCGGTGTTGCAGTTTCCGCCGTCTGCCAGTTTCCGCGGTATGCATCGCTTCTGCACATGCATCAAAATCGAACAGCATCATCAGTAACCTTATATATTTAATATAATGTTTTTGGTACAGATGTTTTCTATATGTGTACCAAGCGATTTGTTTCTAGGTGGTGTGGTTTTAGAGATATTTCACTTTTTCTGTATTTTCTGTATGAAGATTGCTCGCGACCATTGACAATGCCTTGAGCTTGACAGTTAGCGCAGTGCAAAACATTAGTTTTATTCAAAATTAATAGAAATCAAGAACCCTAACCTTATAAATTTGATATGATCTTTTTGGTAAAGATGTTTCCTATATGTGTACCAATCGATTTGTTTCTAGGTGGTGTGGTTTTAGATATATTTCACTTTTTCTGTATGAAGATTGCTCACGGCCATTGACAATGCATTTAAGTGTAGGCACACCACGGAAACAGGCAGACGGCGGAAACTGCGACACCGGCAACTAATCCCACTCAGCAGAGGTAGGGTTGGCAGCTATTGTTCCACTCACTACGAGTAGCAGAGTACATTGTGTGAGGCGGTACTTGATTGGGCAGCTCATCGTCTACTTTACCACCAAACGACAATTGCAGAAACTGTTTTTCAGGACAGGTTTTATTCAGCAGAGCGCAGATCTTTGAGCGCAATTTTTCTTCTTTATAAGAGAGGAATGAAAGGAATAGATTTGTAAAAACCCTGGATGAGCTATATTATAGTGCATAGGGATACCCAGATGGTCACGTGGTGTGGTTAAATTGCCTGAGAGCATGGTGTACAGGGCAGTAGTGAGTGATCCGTGGTCCCCGCAGGTCACTATTTGGTTGTTGGAGTCTTATATCCTGGCAACATTTAAGGTCATAATAGGATGGGTACCACCTTTTGACAGTGCACACTCAGGGCAACTGTATAGTGCTGCCCAACCGGTAGACCAGGCCATCAGCACCATGACCTGAAATCCCACTCAGTCACATTATCCTGACACTGAGCAAACCAGCCCTTCCCCTATGCTAATAATGCCAACCGCCTAGTTAGGAAGCGACAAGTATAAATCATTAAGTTATTGGATTGACTAGACCATGGTTCGAACCCGTGGGTTCGAATCCCGCGATCCTAATAATGCCAAGCGCCTGGCTTGGAAGCAACAAGCATAACTCTTGAAGTTATTGGATTGACTCGACCAGGGTTCCAATCCGTGGGTTCGAATCCCACGATCTATCAAAATGGGAGACGGACACTCAACTCATTCGGCCATCCCGCCTTGTCCAACCTAGAGTTGTCACTCAATACTTCCTATGACTGAGAAGTATTATATATATCTATAGTGTGGTTTGATATGATATTTGAAGCGAACTACAAAGGACAAATTCTCACTTAATTGTGTGGTATCTTTGTGTCCTGCTACCATTGTAATGAACAAGAAGATGGAGGTGCTGTACCAACCCAATTCTACAAGAACCTGAGAGGAGGATATGATGGTTGACCGAAACAAGCTGAACTCTGTTCCGGAATTCACCTACCTCGGAAGCACTATATCAAGTGATGGACTCATTGATGCTGAAATACAGAGGAGGATGGCCAAGGCTAGTGCATCTTTCGGCAGACTATGCCAGAGACTCTGGAACAAACACCATGTGTCCATGCTGATCAAAGGCAAGATCTACTGTGCAATTATGGTAACCACCCTACTATACGGAGCCGAGGCCTGGACAGTGTACAAACGACAGGTGAAAAAGCTGCATGCCTTCTGCGTTCAATCATGAGGCTAACCTGGAAGGACAAAGTAACAAATAAGGAAATACTCAAACGGATGGGGCTGCCCTCTATGGAAGATCTTCTGATCAAAAAGAATCTCCGGTGGGCTGGACACCTCATGAGTATGTCATCAGACAGGCTACCAAAGCAGATCCTCTATTCTCAAATTTTATGTCTTCTGGTTACAGAAAGAGAGGGCGCCCTCATCTCAAGGATACCATCAAGAGAAACCTGAAGCTGAGAGACACTAAGACCGACTCATGGACATCACTCTCACAGCAGAGAGCTAAATGGAGAGCGGCAGTCAAGTAATGAAAGCAGTCTTTGTCGCATCGCGACCGACAGCATGATGATGATGATGATGACCATTGTACACATATACATTGGATTACACGGAGCTAAAACTCGATTAGCAAAGGAACCGAAATAACAATGTAAAGGAAGCCTAGTTCCTTTCCACCGACAGCCGATTTGTTTGTGCTCAATTAATATTTTACTTTTTCTTAAAGCTGCATAGCCCGATGAAAACATCAAATTTTCAAAAACCAAAACAAATATCTAAATTTGAGTTTACATAATCTAACTTAGATACTGGCACACTTTTCAAACATTTGTCAACACACAGAACGGAAGACAGAGCCAATTTAATAGAATCTAGTACTGCAGAAGAAGTGTTTGGGGGATGCTTGCCAAAATTAATTTTGCATGTTAACCCTTCAAATATCTCAAAAGTTATAAAAACCGCCCACCCAACTCTGAGTTGCGTGATTGATCAAAAAAGACGATCACCAACTGTTATTTATATTTGACCAGAGTCCCGATTTCAGAGAAGAGTGTAAAAGTGGGAACATGGAGACTATCACCTGTCTTAATTATTTGTTTTCTTTGGTGAGGAGCTTGAAATTCAAATTCTGACTAAGAAACACCGAATCTAATTCCTTCTGAGGTTTGTATTTTTGTTGGGGGGGGCGGTTTCCCCCTACGAAAGTTGATCAAATTTGGGACTGATAAAGCATTGTGTGTTTAATCGGTCCCAACTACAAAGAAGGCATCATCTGTTTTAATTAGGCCCAATGTAGACTGATCGAAGAGCCTCCTTTCCAGGTTTGCTGGGGTTGTAGGCCCTAAAAACATGAATAGTCATATCAAGAAAAGGTACCAACTTGTCACATTATCCTGATACTGAACTAACTAGTCCATTCCTTATTATCCTCATGACAAGAATAGTTTCATCATTCCAATGTTCCTTGTTTTCCCTATCCTAATAATGCCGAGCAACAGGCTAGGTGGCGACAAGTGTAATGTTTAAGTTATTGGTTTGACTCAGCCATGGTTTGAATCCCCACAGACTCGAATACCATTGTAAAATGTCTAACGCTCGAATTGTTGGCTGTGTAGGCAGGCTATAGTGAAATCAATACAGACAAAGAGAAAGGAAGAGTATAAAGTGTAAAGAAGATAGAGATTGGTTTATTATTTATATGGTTACATGGCTTCATTGTAGAGTATCACACCACCCCTTTCCCCCAATAGAAAACAAGTATTCTTGGCCCTACCAATAGGGATCCAGCATTCCTGGTCCCCATGGATACCAGTGGTCTGCCCACCACCACCCCATGGCCACCACCAACCTTGACCTTTCAGTGTGGTGATCACTATCCCAGCAGAGGGGTTAGACCTTCAGTGCACTCACACCCAGAACTGCCAGACCACTATGTCTATTTACATCCCATTCAGGCACCACCAGCCCTTACATATATATATATATATATATATATATATATCTAGTTACAACATCCCATTCAGCTCCACCAGCCACTTACATATATATATATATATATATATATATATATATAAATGTAATGGCCCACGGCCCTCCGACTCACCCTTTCTCTCACGAAAGAACACCAAGATTCAATACAGTGTACGCTTCACCTGGTTTATTGAAACCTCTGCTCTCCGCGGTGTCAGTAGTTGTCTGACCCGCCCCCTGACTCGCCAGAACCCACATCGACTCTATAGGTGTGTGTGGGGGGGTGGGTCAACCACACGCAGTAGAGGTCAGCCCGGCTAGGGTCTGACCGGTGGTGACCCGTGCGCCACCTAATATTACTGTGGAACTGTCGGCGGTGGCCGCCATAAGTCTCCGCTGCACCGCGTGATAGTAGAGCTCATGTTCAGACTACTACACTGCCCCCCCTAGAGTCTCACCGGTTGCAGAATGCAAACCGATGAGAATCGAGAAATGATAGACGTCAACATGAGAACTAACTCGAAAGGGAGAGAAGCCTTACAAAGCTAGGTATGTATCCTTTTGCGCAATTCCTAGACCTGCCTGCAGCGAAATAGCGATATGAATCTAGCTAGCTGCAAGGCAAACATGTTATCAGTCTAGGTGAAGAAAGAGTCTTTAAATGAGTCGCACAAAGACGACCTCTCCCAGCCTCTATGTAGTTGCTGTATAGAATGTTTTTTGCTGGGAGAGAATTCATACCCCACAAGTGGAACCCCCTCAACAGAAGGAAGCAAGGAACTACTCAGTCCGCCCCCCGCCGCCCCCCATCTCAGAAGAACCGTTAGCGGGGCGCTCCTCCTTCTACGCGGAGCGGCTCCTCTTCGAGCTTCCTCAGTCCGTCCTCCTTGTGCCCGCGTCGCCTGGCCAGTAGATCACAGACGGTATTACACCGCGGACACGCCAAACAGCCACACCCAGGACCCGCCACGCTCGGTGTCCCGCTCCGGTGCAGAATGCATGAAAGTAGAAGGGCGGTGTTACTTATAACAATTGAGAAAGGCCCACGCAGATACAACGTTCAGGTATGAAATACATTCTATAAGAAGCAATGGGCGCCAGCAAGAACCCGGCCTCCTACAAAGAAAATTACACCCCATGTGCATCCTCCCCTGTTATAACAGGAGCCGACGCACACGCTGTCATTCATGTTCTGTTGGAAGCGCTTACCATAGTAGTAATTTAAAATAAAGAATGCAGCATAAAATAAGAGCCAGGGCGACACTGCATAGGAAAATCTTTTAGTGTAAAATGGACAGTGTCTACCCACCAACTCCCACACCATCGACCACCTCGTTCCACTAAATAAATTTAGAATATAATATTTCCTAATAGTGTGGAACAAGGAAGTCAAAACGTGGTCAAAGTTGAGGAATATTTTTAGAAATAATTTATTTAGTATATAAAAAAAAAATTATTCCGACCCCTACTGCAGAAAAATAGGCAGAACACAAGAAGCTAGATCCTCCAATCGGGAGAAAGCTAAGCTCTTCACCATAACATATATCATGAACAATCGTACTGCAAAAGAAAAAATAATATTGGAATAGAGCAGTACGATATGCTAAATACATCATGGTTATCAATGTAAAAATAGCACCGTAGTACTAAAAAAGGTATATACAATATTATATTAGTAATAATATACATATATATATATACAAGGCGGCATCCACCTCCATAAGGGAGATGAACTTATCAGAAAAAAAATTTCATATAATATTAGTGTGTATATTGTATATATAAAAAAAAAAAATTAATAACCGCCACAGGGGTGCTGGTCTTTCAATTACCCCCGACGTGAAACCCGGAATCCCTTGGACAGGGCTAGCGCCGATCACCTGCGCGAGCAGTCAACCACCGCTAACCTAACTGCCACCTGTCATCCGAGAAACCATTGTACCCAGAATCCCTCGGACAGAGGAGAGCGACGCCCAACTGTACTAACAGTTACACGTCGTCCACCACCCTGTCACCTGTCATCTGAATTTCGACGTGACGTCCAAAATCCCCAGACAGGACAGAACGACGACTAATCGCCGTCCACCTTCCCGTCACCTGTCATCTGAACGTCACCGTCAGCGTCAGAAGGCGCCCTAGCCGCCCGCGCCAGCAGCGCCCGATGGGCCGCAGCAGCATCAGCCACCAAGCTGGCCGGCAGGCCGTGCAGCCTGTCCTCGACGCTAAAGCCGGAAAGATCCAAAGTACGCAATGAACCATCCCAACTCCGGAAGTCCGAAGTTTTTTTTTTTGGGAACGCGGCAGAGAAAGGGGGCGATGGGGGGGGGGGGGGGGGGGGTGGGGGGGGGTGAGTTTTTATTTTGGGGGTTTGCGAATTTGTTGTGGGGAGGGTGTGTGTAGGGTGTCTTTTTTTGGGTGGGTTTTGGGGGAGGTGAGGGTGTGTTTTGTTTCGGTCTTGCTGGGTGGGGGGGGCTGGGTGGCGCGCTCTTCGGCGGAGGGGGGGGGGGCGTGTGGACAACTGCCAACTTCCGTTCGACAATCTTCTTGTCTTCCACAACATTGTCGAAGTCAGCACCACGCCTTCCCTCAGCCTGACGCGTCAGGACTTCCTGCGTCTGCGCGACGACCGCATCAAAGCCTCCAATGAAGGCATTGACCAGGCCGCCGACTGACTCCGAAATCCTGGCCGTAACGTCCACACGGTTGGCCTCACAGAGACGCTCCGTGATACCGTCCAGCGCCAGAGCAACACCGTGATCAACCAGCGGGGCCGTAGCCACCACCGGTCGCACAGGTATCACCCCCGGAGCTGAACTCACCACAGGAGCAGTCACCGCTGGTATCACAACCAAGCTTGCAGATGGCGTCACTGCCAACTGAGAGGCAGATCCCGCAGCCGCCGACACACGTCGCCGCGGAACCTGACCCAGTGACACCGGTTGCGACACCGATGCCACTGGCACCGTCACCACAGTCGGTGGAGCCCGTGCCACCACCGCACTCAGAGTGTCAGGTGTCAGCTCGGTCACTACCTTCCGACGCTTACGACGGCGCACCACCCTCGACCCCATTACCTCCGGATCGATAGTCACGACTGGCAACTCCGGCCAGTCTCTCAACCCCTGCTGGGCAGCAGATGGAGGGGGTGGAGGCGGCGGTGGAGGAGGCGAAGCTGACCTGTCCGACCCCTGATTCCGCTGCAGCTCAATGGCAGAGCCATCGCGCAACGGCACCAGGGACGAGGACCTCTTACCCCTCCCCTTGCCTTTCCCCTGGACGGACCTAACACCCCGCCCAGAGCTCGAAGAGGCCACAGGAGCTGCTCGCCCCTGCTGGTCCCTCCTCACGGCAACAGCACCACGACCCCTGCCCCGTTTCGCCGAAGATGGGCCGCGACCGGTATAAAACCGCTCACGACGCACCTCCGCCGACCCAGGAACATATATAAACAGGGCAATCAACCTGTGCTGCCTAGGCAGCGTCAGGGTTTCCCTGCTATAATGAAAGTCCGTGCGCTGTTTCATCGTGAAGTTCACCGCCCTCTTCGACATGAACTGAGGATCCCACAGGATACTACTCAGCCCCTTCACGACGTCCATCACCATACGTCCGTGGCCCTCCGTGAGATGCTTGATCATCTCACCGCGGCGAGGAGTTGAGAAGTATTGCCCAATCGCCTTAAGCGTTGGACAACCCTCCGAACCACTCGCCACGTTGAATGGTCGCGTGCACCTCCATAGAGGAGCGGTGTGAAGGTGGCTCTCGCAAATATGCCGAGCCAAAGACCCCCACCGCAGAAACAATTTCGGGGTCTGACTACGCCCCACCGGGTTTAGCTCACAGAACAGACAAGTCTGTCCCGGGCGAAACACACGGCGAACATATCCCAGACACGCCAACTCTTGTCTCGTGTAGCCCTCCCCCCTCGCTGGATCCGTCAAACCTCCAAATATGTGACATAAATGGAGGTTATACCAATCCAGCGGGATCCGGGAATGACCTTCGGGCTCGACCCAGCCCTCGTCATCGGAGACACCGTGATCTCCGGTCAGACCCTGAGGCCGCACCAACCGACAACGACCCTCCTCCCAGACCATATAGTCCCTCACACTACATAGCTCCCGTTCATGAGGGTCATTCCATAGCCGCGACAGAGTAGTCTCAGTCAACCCAGCCACGTTCCCCGAAAGGAACCGCGCCAGCTTAACCGGTCCACCCCCCCGCGACCGAACAATCCACTCAGACGACGGAGTAGGATCGTCAGCGATCGCATAGCCGAGCTCGACTGCAAAGCTCCTATCGGTGGCCCAACGCAACAGCCGCTGGGCTATCCGACCCGGTCTCTGATCCTCCCCCCCCTGTCCTTGGTCAGAACAGCGAGCGACGGATACCGCCGGACGTGTAGTCCCCCTACTACTACCGACAGGAGCCTCATCCACATCTATGGGCACCGTTTGTTTCGTCCCATCGCTATTATGATAGCGATAGTCGAACGACCCATACGACACCTTTTCTGGAGGGATCGATGCCTCAGGGGGCACCGACACAACCTCCGAACGAGGACTAGTGTCACGCTGTACAGAGGCCTTAGCCCGCTCCACAGCCGTCCTCACCACCGCTTCTGTTAACGCACCGGACTCACGAGAAGGGGCAGGAGGCCGAAGCAACTCACCGCCCACAACCGGGGTAGACTCGACAGAGTCGACGTCCATCCGCTCCACAGAACCTCCCCCTACTGACCGTCCCTCGTCTTGAGGTGCCGGTGCCCGACTCCCTAAGGTTCTAGCACCTACATCCTCAGAGCCTGTGGACGGTAACATAGGGGGTCGGACAGCTTTAGTCGGCAGTACCACCTGGCAAGAACCCGATGAACTGCCGCTAAGAGGCTGCGCCATCCTCACGCCAGCTGGGCTGAGCGAGAACGGATCCGTGCGGGACGAACAAACCGACTCCCTCAACGCCGTCTGACCGAGCTGCCACTCCCGAAAGCGCGCTAACTCGTCAGCATTCACCACAGTCCCCGCAGTAACACCCATCGCAGATACGCATTGACCAGTGGGTACCTCAGGGGAACGTAACGACAGGCTAGCTACTCCAGGAGGAGAAACCAGCGCCGCCGCCGTAACCCGCTGAGGACCTCTAACCACAGCCAACACGGGCGACAATAGGGGACTAGACAGCCGCGGGGAGACTGCATCAGCAATCTCCCTACCGCCTAAAGGCCTAATGGTCCCTATGCAGGTTAAACCTGTCGCCTCACCCCCCTCGGCCTCATCAAAGAGTAAACCGAGAGAGTCTACAGCCTCAGCTCCCCCTAATGGAGTGCTGGGCGAATCCAAAATATCGTCCGACATGGCTCAAACACAACGAACTGCCACAGCAGCTCAAGTTGTGTCCCACCACGCCCGACGATCGCCGTACACGCTGTGTCGAGTCTGCGCGATAAACGCACAGACCAACACAGACGCGGCCGGCCTTGCTGTATCCCCAAAGTATTAAGTAACAACCAAGTACAAAATAAGGAATACGCGAACAGATAGGATTAATGTCCGAGGACAAACACACCCACCTTGTCTGCCGGTAGCCGGTAGAGTGACTGGCTCCACGTCCTCTCTCGCAGAACCGCAGAGTCCAGTCGGCGTACCAACCAGAGAATGATTGGCTCTCCCGCAACACACCAGGTGCGCCACCGGTGCAGCTAGCGTGACCTACCTAGGAACCAAACCAAACCACCCGACGGCGGGATTCCCCGTCCCCCCGCAGTACCGCTGACGTCACCGCACCACGTGGTCACGGAGAAACCCCAACCGTAGAATAATAGGGTGACCTAGTTAGCTCTACCACCAAGCCCGCCCGCCAGCTAGTGCACAATACTGAGCCACCCCCGGCGACAGATACCCGGCCCTCACGCAGTACCCACCAAACAACAATACGCACTGCGTAGCGCCAGCAACCTACCCGCCCGGTTACACGCACATGCTATAAGTGACCCAATTACGCCTAACCACACAGTCGCACCAGTTACACCCCCATGCCCGCAGCGAACACAAACACTCCCCCCCGGTTATAGCAGCTAAACGCAGTACGCCCCGTCAACAATAACCAACGCGCTAGACAAGAAATAGTAGATAATAAACACACGGCTTAGGCAAAGGCATTACGCAGAACAGTAGTAACTGCGCCCATTCATTGGCGCCCCCGGGGTCCCCGGTCTTTCCCCACCATTCTCAAATAACTGCGTAGTAAAGTTTAACTGAACATATATACTGCGTTACTCGTTGTGTGACAGGGATCAGCGTATCTCATGTACAACCAACCCCTGGAGACCAGACAACACCAGGGTGGAGTAGCCTAATACCTACTACCCCACCCCATACCAGTGATCTGCGCCGTAATGCTAAACGCTCAGATCGCCGCACAGGCGGTGCATCCGAACCCACATCAGACCCCTGTCCAACCGGTACAAAGTCGCTGTCACTACCCGAGCTACTGCGTACAGAAACCAAACTATCGACATCAGACACTGATCTAGAACGACGCCGACGTTTATTTTTCCGTTTATCAGGCCTATGCCACCTAGGGCGCATAGCCTCCCCCGCAGTATCTGGAAGCCCAGGTACTTTCTTCTGACTAACCACATCTATAGTGCCAGCCTCCACCCTCGCAGGTGCGGGCTCGTCCCCTACATGTGCATCTAGCCAGGAGGATGGTCCAGCGTTCCTAGACATCTGCTCGGTGTAAAGCTTAAGACGTCTAACGTTAGATTTACGGTATTTACCATCCTTGCCCTTCATAATAACTGTGGTGTCAGAGACAACTTCCGTTATAGTAAAGGACCATCCCAATTCTTTGCGAGTTTGACCCGAGCTAGCGGCGCATGATACCGCACCACCCGGTCCCCCACTTTGAACTGGCGCCACGCAGCAGGCCCGTAGTCAGATTTCTGACGAACCGCTGCCCGACCTAAAGCATCGCGAACTGCGCTATACGCGTGGTGAAAGCAATGCTCCAACCATCTCACAAACACGATCTCACAAGGCCGGGCTACTTGACGATTCACCACCCCAAACTGCAGATCAGCTGCCAGTCGGAGCTCCTCCCCAAATAGTAACCTGTTCGGAGTCACACCCGTAGATGCATGCTCCGTACAGTTGTATGCGTGTGCCACAAACTTGACCTGTAAATCCCAATCATCTTGAAAGCCATTCACGGTACAAGCCAACGCAGATATTAACGTCTTATTAAAACGCTCTACCATACCATCCGATTGCGGACAGTACGGGTTCGTACGCGTTTTTTTAACGCCCAGCAAGCGTAACATGGACTGGAACAGTGTGGACTCAAATTCCCGTCCTTGATCCGAATGGATCCGCATCGGGGCACCGAATATCAAAACCCAGTTATCCACCAACGCCTGCGCTGCAGTGGGTGCAGTGTGATCTTTTAAGGGGTACACCTGCACGTACTTAGTGTAATAGTCTTGGACTACCATCATCACCACAGTCCCCCTTGACGTCGTCTTAAACCCGGACACAAAGTCACACGCTAGACGGCGCCACCGATGCCCAGACAATTCCTGAGTCAACGGTAACTTAGCGATCCCCTCTCCTGGCTTAACCACCTGACATTTATGGCAAGTGCATACCCACCGCCTAATATCAGAAGTCATGCCAGGCCAATAGAACCGCCAAGCTAAACGCTTGGTGGAGCGAACACGTCCAAAGTGTGTGGCTGTAGAATGCCCATGACAAAACAACAACACATCATCGCGCAATGCAAATGGCACGACGATCTGCAGGCGACTGCGTAGGTCTCCACCCACCACCTTCCACCTGCAGAGCACACCCTCACGCAGTTCCAGCAGATCCCATTGATTTATAATCTTACGAGTCTCCGCATTCTCCACCGCCAGCTCGTCACGCAAAGGTTTCGAGCGGCCCACCTCCAACCACCTGATCACACGCAGTATGGAGGGATCTTGGCGCTGCGCCAAGCGAACCTCTGATAACGTCCAAAGTTCATCATCATCTATGTCCGCCAAACGCATCGCAGAAATTGCTGCGAGTACACAATTATGCGCGCCACAGTCCGTGCAATCACCCCGGCCGCACTTACGCACCGGGATTCTACTGAGACTATCTGCGTTGATATGATCCACCCCTTTTCTGTACACAATGTGCTCATTCGTCACACCGTATTCAGACAACGTGGCCAACCAACGCCCCATCATCCCCTCCGCCTCCTTGAAATTCAACAACCAACGAAGAGAATGATGATCCATCCGGATAATAAAATCCGACCCTATCAGAAAATGCTTCCACTTCCTGCTATACACGACGATAGCCATCAACTCACGCTTCGTCGTGCAGTAATTCCGCTGCGCTTTATTAAGTTTGTTACTTGCAAAAGACAACGGGACCTCCACCCCATCCTGCACCTGACTCAATACGCCTGAGATCGCAAACCCTGACGCATCAGTGTCCAGAATGAACCGCCCCACCGCCCGCGGATATCGCAGCACTGGGGTCTGAGTGAAGGCACGTTTCAAGCCCAGAAATGCCGCCTCCTGAGCGTCGCCCCACACGATTTTATTTTTTTCGCAGTAACGACCAAATCCTGCAAAGGCACAGCTAACCGCGCAAAATCAGCAATGAAATCGCGATAATATGACACAAACCCAAGAAATGATCTCACTTCCTTCATATCCTCAGGTCTGGGCCACCCCGCAATTGCAGAGAGCTTTTCCGGGTCCGCCTTAATCCCCCTCTCAGAAACTACCCGCCCCAGGTACTGCGTCTCACGCCTAAAAAGTCTACACTTTGAAGCCTTGAGTTTCAGACCATAGGAACGTAAACGATCGAACACTGCTTGAAGCCTATCCTGACATTCGATCAGTGTCCGACCAAAGACAACGATATCATCCAAATACACTAAGCAGATCTTCCACTGAAGACCCGCTAGCATATCCGTCATCATCTTTTCGAACGTGGCTAGAGCATTACATAGCCCAAACGGCATCACGTTCCACTCAAACAAGCCTAAGTGAGTACTAAAAGCCGTCTTAGCAATATCCCCCGGATCCATAGCAACCTGATGATACCCAGATTGCAGATCCAGAGTGCAAAACCACTCATTACCCCCTAAACTTTCGAGCGACTCATCTATGCGCGGCAATGGGTAAGCATTCTTCCGCGTCACAGTATTGAGTTTTTTATAGTCAATGCAAAAACGGATTGAACCATCTTTTTTCTTGACTAAATGGACAGGTGAACTCCACGGTGAATCACTACTCCTAATCACCCCCCTATCCAGCAGCTTATGAAGCTCCGTCTCCAGTGCTTCCTTCTTGGAATGCACGAAACGCCGATAGGGAATCCTAAAAGCAGCCGACTCACCGACATCAATGCCATGCTTCACCACCTCAGTCCAGCCCAACGTCTCACCAGGCACTGCGAAAACCTGGATATTCCTACCCAGAAATTCAACTACCCGAGAGCGATCAGACTCATCAACGACCTCACACCCCATAGCTAAAGGTATAAGATGGGCAGGCAAGCTCCCATCGAGGGTCCGAGATACCACAGAAGGTGCCACGCACTCTTCCGTCGTACCAAAAGTAACCACATCGGCCATCGCCCCCAACGCAGCAACGCCCACTTCCCCTCTACTACTCACAACACTAGAGGAGCAATCCAACTGCGCCGCCCGCGCGACACGCAGTCCAGGCCAACCACTGCCCCAATTATCCAATAACTGCGAACAGCTGACCGCCACACATCGCCCCGCGCCAACCCCGCACACTGGGTCAACTGCGGCAACAGCTGACTCAGTGACTTCGTCACCGCGAGCAATGTTTACACCGGATTGTTTAGACAACACCGCCTTAGCGTATTCACCATGAACATCACCAAAGTCAGTAGCCTCCCCCAACAACCCGATAGTTGTACCCCTCTGTAATCTGACCGCATACCGATTCGGATTAAACAACGGTACAACTGAGTCAACAGGACTCCACACTAGCGTATTCTGACCCACTAGTCCCAGCTCATGCAACTCTGAGACCATCGGCTCAAATAGGCTCTGGTGATCACCGTCAACTCCTACAGCTGTAATTTTAACATCACAACCGGTCATCGGAGCAATGCGAATATCTTGCGCGACAGCAGACACAGTCTGACTATCGCGACGTAATTCACACTGCACCGTGAGTTGATACGGATATCGAAGATATAGGCTGCCTGCCTGCCGCAGCTCACAACCATAATACTCCAAAAATTCCACACCCAAAATACCATCCTCTGAAATATCGGAAACAGTAGGGGCATAATGAAATATTTTCCCCCCGATCTCCAGATATAGTATGGCTTGTCCGTACTCCTTGAGTGGTGCTCCGGTGACAGTGACAGGCTTCACGCTATTATCGAAAAACACCTTATCACCGTCTAACTTATCGAAGAATTTTCGTCCAACACATGTGACCGCAGCCCCACTGTCTATTAAAAAATACCCGATAATCCCTCTAACACGCACTCTCACATACCACCGTTTTCCGTCCAAAGTCCAGAAAGTGGAATCCACGAATAAGCGTTTACCACAAGGGTGAGACAGGTCGCACCCCTGACGCTGTTCTATAAATTGCATACAGTCGTCCAAAGGTGCGGGAGCCAAAGCAGAAACGCAACGCGCTATCCGCTTCATGCCATCCCACAATACCGACTCCACTGGGATCGTATCACCAGGGGCGATCACCGGCGGTCTCGCGCTAGCATCAGACTGCACACCGGCTTCCTTGATAGTTAACACCGCACCCGCTTTGGCGGTATCCGGGCTTGCCAATTGGGTTGGGCCTACGCCCAAATGGTCCAACCCTAGGCGTTTAAATTAGGCTTAGCCTTAACGCCCCCGTCCTTACGGAAACGCGCCAACCGCGCCCGATCAACACCCGAGTTGTCCCTACCCTCGCGATCACCGGCTATCACAGCCTCCTCGAGAGTACGTTTTACTCCAGTACATTGTATAGGCCAATGACCGAAAGCAAAGCAACGACCACATTCGTGATCACGAGCACGCGTATCCTTCCTCCCCACGCGCCTGCGCGCAGATAACCCAGATGAGCTAGGCCCACCTGTTGCCACCTGCGCAGCAGATTTCTGCTCCCCCATCACATCACGCATCCACCCCTGGACCATCGATTTAGTGATAGGTGGCGATTGATAACCCCCCCAGAGCTCGCCCTGAAATTGCCACCATCCCGATAGCTACCCCCAGACGAACCCCGATAGGAATTACCACCGCGATAGCTCCCCCCAGAACCTCCCCGAGAGTAGCTACCGCCGCCATTACGCCGAGGATCACGTGGCACGTTATACGCAGCCACCTCGACCTCGAACTCACTATCCGACTCATCTGATAGCCGAATAGCCTCCACCGCAGTCGACCGCCCAGCACGCAGTGCCTTGGCGCAGTAATCGTCGACCACCTCGAACATCTCCTCCAGAGACGACTTGCCCGGCCGCCACCGGTCATAGGCGGCACGCTGCTCACCCGGATCCATGAGTGAGCACACGAAACGCTCGACTATCTTAGTCCCGATCGCACGCTCACTCATCCCAGTATCTCTAGCAGCCTCCCGCCCATCAACCTGGAGCTGTAGACCGTACGCGCGGTACGATCCATCACGGGCAGTTTGGACGCGTTTCTTCCACTGATACCACCGCGCCATGGGGTCCACTGGTCGGAACTTATACGAGATGATAGGAAGTAACTCCCTCATCGTTGTCAACCCATGACGCCTCCACGCGTCCACACAGTCCTGCGCCGGCCCCCCCCTTAACAGAGGCAACAGTTGAATGAGAGCTACCCTCTCATCCCACATGTTTGACCGCATATCCAACGTAAAGTCCCGCCACCAGATATTCCACTCTTGCTTAATACCTGTAAATGGCTTAGGACGCAGCGTTGGAATACGCGCAGAACCCACCACGGGATGCCGCAGAACATTCTCATCCAGTTCTAACGTATCCCGATTACACGACTCCCAACCTGCCCCACCCCCAATCGAAGCAGGCTCCCGAATCACATCCATTATTGCAGGATGATGACGGAACAACCACATCTCTTCCACTGAGTACTGGCGACCTACTGGCAGTCCAGGCAATGACGCAATCGGAACTGCGTCACCCCCCATACCCACCGGGTCAGGAATCCTCTCACTCCGTACCTCTTCATGAGTATTACCCACGTAAACGGAGTCCTGAACAACACCTCGCAGATGTTGCTCAGAAGCCCCCCCTTAGAGGTACCAATTTCACTGGAGGGTTCCGGCTCCCTAGGACCCCCACCTCCCCCACCGCCCCCCTTAGAGGGCGTCGGAGAACGCGGCGAGCTACCCGCGGAAACCGGGCGCGCAGTATGCACTGGAAACTGCGTCTCGCAGTTATCTAACCGTGTAGACTCAGTTACCCCCACATTACTCTCTCCAAGCTCCCAACCGCGTTGAAACGCCAGTTTCTCAGCCTGAAAAGCTGCGCGCTCACTTACAAGAACCCCCAGAGCAGAATTAATGCTACACCTCTCGGCAGCTAGCAACCGTTCACATCTCTGATTCTCATCCTGTAAGTGATTATTAAGCGCCTCCCGCATAGACAAGTCCTCCGTCTGTTTAGTGAAAGCAGCTTGCTGCTCACCCACCAACAGTCGATTAGACCTTGCCTCTTCTGCGGAAACACGACGCGCCGCGCTTAGCTCTGCTAATTCGCGCGCGAAGGCGGCAGCATTGGAGACTCTCATCTCATCCAACGACCGCCTCTCCTCCGCCATCCGGTCATACTGGACCCGCTTCCAAGCTCGCAGTCGGCGGATCCGCATCCCCTCTTGACGCTCCACCTCCAACTGCGACCCAGAAAACGTACGACTCATAACCAAATCATGCTCCAACGCGAACGTCAACGAGTCATCGGCTACGAACCCTGTCTCCAAAGCCGGGGAACTCTCCCTATCATCGGGATCTCGGGGACCTGCACGCCCAGCTCCCGTCCCCACAGAACGGACAGCTGAACTCCCCGACGGCGAATACTCCAGCGGTATGCCTCCCACAGAACCGCCGCGCCCAGCCAGACCTAAGCCCTCACGACACGCGATTGAACTGCTACCCTCACGTACACTCGACCCCGAATCACTACTGATCGACAGAGACTGCATATCATCAAGAGCGAAGCCCACCTTCATCGCACTCCCCGTAATGCCCTCCCCAGTCTTCCTATCAACTGAGAGAACATCTTGCACTGCTATTGATGGCGCGACATGTTTCAACGCCGCGCCACCACTATCAGAACGAGTGCCCAACCGCGCGTCACGCCCACCACCCTGTATCGCCCCCGCTGTAAACAACGGCGCAATACCGGGTGGCGGACTGCCACTCAGTCGGGCTAACTGCAACCAATAGTCATCAGCACCTTCAGCATGTCTAGGCGACACCACCGGCACAAGTGGCGGAGTGGCTACGCCCCCCCCACTCACTGACACACAGCGGCGGTCCCCTACAACGCCGGCACCTGTATTAGGAATGAACGTACAAACATCAACATCCCTATCAGGTGAACTGCGAGCGTGGTGCGGTGTACTCACCGCAGAAGCGTCCACGCCCACCGGCGACCCAACTGCGCCGGGGCTCCCGGCACCATCACTTTGGTACTGGCGCCCACTACGCAGTTGACCGGCCATCGCTCCCTCCATAACTACAAATTACGAAGAGAACCTACCTGCGGAGTCCATGGCCCAGGTCCAATACTCACCCCCTTACGCAGAAGGCAAGCTGGCTCACAGCACCAATGTAATTGCCCACGGCCCTCCGACTTACCCTTTCTCTCACGAAAGAACACCAAGATTCAATTCAGTGTACGCTTCACCTGGTTTATTGAACCCTCTGCTCTCCGCATCGTCAGTAGTTGTCTGACCCGCCCCCTGACTCGCCAGATCCCACATCGACTCTATAGGTGTGTGTGGGGGGGGGGGTCAACCACACGCAGTAGAGGTCAGCCCAGTTGGGGTCTGACCGGTGGTGACCCGTGCCGCCACCTAGCGCAGTGTAGTGGAACTGCACGGGTGGCGTCGTAGTCTCCGCTGCTACCGTGTGATAGTAGAGCTCATGTTCAGACTACTACATATATATTATATATATATATATATACATGCGCCTGGTCACCAATCAGTAGTAGAACATTTGCATTCCCCCCTATGCCGTATATCGGAATATTTTACACCATGACATGGTTCCTGCACCTATCAGCCAATCACATTTAAGACATTATTGAGTCTTTGTAATACCAACTTTCATACAATTTAATACCTATTTTCATGGTAAATGTAACATACATATTTAATTAAATATTAACAGGAATGAGTGAGGTGATGCAATCTATGGATCTCTATGTGGACGATCACATTGCTGGCCAGTCTAGTCTGTGATATAACGGGTCTGCTACAGGCTTGCACAATCAATTTTATATTTGAAAATAAATAGGTGAGAAGCCACATATATATATATAATATTATAGTTGCCAAATCCAATTTAAGACCTCTCACAGAAATGTTACCATATTTAAGACTTTTAAAGACCTTGACAATTGAATCAATTTAAGACTTGTTAAGACTTTTAAAGGATCCACCAGAACCCTGAATGACCTGCCACACGAAAATTCTGACATCCCGTCACTAACGACGTATCATATGGTTGTTTGGTTGTTGGAGTTTTACATCCTGGCAACATCTAAGGACATATCAAGACGGGAACCGACTGGTAGCAGTGCGCACTCATGCTGACTTCTATAGTGCTTCCAAACTGAGAAATCAGGGTGAAGGCACCATGACCCAATATCCCACTCAGTCACATTATCCTGACACTGATCTAACCAGCCTTTGCCCTGTCCTATTAATGCCGAGCGCCAGGCTAGGAAGTGACAAGTATCAATTTTATAAGTCATTGGTTTGACTCGACTGGGAACCGAATCTCCCCCATGCGAGGCCCGCGCTGTACCGACTCGGCCACTGTACCCGGTCCTATAATATGAGGCGGTCTTTGGCAGAAATCTAATGTTGAACTATGTCCGCCCAACTCCAGGACCCGTGTACTTTTCAGTGCGTGTACATTTCACTTAGCCGACTAACGGATTCTTGGCGGCAGTTTCTCTGACCAGATGGGATGGCGGAATCAGTTAGAGCATCCGTCTCCCGTGTTGGTAGACCGTGGGATTGTGAGTTTGAACCCTGGTCGAGTCAAACCAATGACTTAATAATTGATACCTGTCACTTCCTAGGCAGGCGCTCGGCATTATTAGGAAAGGGCAGGGACTGGCTAGCTCATTGTCAGGATAATGTGACTGAGTGGGATATCAAGCCATTGTGCTGGCAGCCTGGTCTCCCACTGTCCCAGTGGGGCAGCACTATAAAATGCCAGGAGTGCGCATTGTCACAAGTCTGTACCCGTCCTGATATGGCCTTATATGTTGCAAGGACGTAAAACAACAACAAACAAACAAAAAGTACTTTGCCTGAGCACGCCAAGTGTGTTACTGAGTGACTACCGGACGCGGTGGACGAATCGGTAGAGCGCAGGCTTCCCGTACGGAAGGTCAGGAGTTTGAATCCCAGCCGAATGAAACCAAAAGACTTGTCGCTACCTAGCCTATCCCTCAGCATTAATAGGATAAGCTAAGGACTGGTTAGCACAGTGTCAGGATAACGTGACTGAGTGGGAAATAGGGCCATGGAGCCGGGGGCCTTGTCTCCCAGTGGCACAGCACTAAGGCGGTATGACTGTGCACTGTCACAAGTCGGTACCTTCCCTGATATGACCTTAGATGTTGCTGGGACATAAATCAACAACAAACAAATACACTGAGTGACTACCTGGGGATATATGTCCTAGCAAGAACTGGATAAGGACGAGTGCCATTCATGGTGGCTTTATTATTTATAGTGTTGCTCATTGGGACCGTGACACAATATGATCCTGACACTGAACCAACTAGCAATGTCAAGCACCAGACAGTGACAAGTAAATATTTAGTCAATCTTCGAACTGCCTCTTGTATTCGATGGGTTTGAGTTTGTAATTTTCTGAGATAAACATGCTAAAATGATTGTTGTCATCTACCCTACTCTAGTTTGAAATAATTTGTATTTAATTGCTGACCATCTTGGATTTTGCTAGCCATGCAATGTCTACAATATGTCTACAATATTTGTATGCAATATTGGTATGCAGGTATTGCAATACCTCAGGGAGTTTGACGCCCCTGCCCTGCAGAGTTGAAAACCACTGCCTTGTGGTACAGGTTCTTGACAGAACCGAAGGCTAAGGGAGCAAACCCTGAACAGAAAACCATGTCGCTGTGGCAGCATCAAGGGCGGTTGATGTATAGAATTGCCAACATCTCCCGACCAGCCACTGCAGGGACTAATTGTTTTGCGCCTCTCTGGACATGTTCTTGCCGGTGTCAAACCTCTATTTGCTCCCCGAGAGAGTGCTGCTGGTAAGGTGCAAAAGCCAGCAGCGCTTCAACACTTTTGCAGGCAGCTTTCATGAAATGTAGGAGAGCAGCAGTCAAGTAATGAAAGCAGCCTTTGTCGCATCGCGACCGACAGCATGATGATGACGACACTGCATCGATGGTACCTCCAATCCCCACAATTTACACTGATATCATCCTTCAACTCCATTTCTATCATTTTGCAAACTTTGGTCGGCGGCTATCTTGGATTTTGCTAACTATGCAATGTCTGCAATATTTGTGTTATACCTACACTGCGTTGATGGTATCTCCAATCCCCACAATTTACACTGATATCATCCTTCGACTCCATTTCTATCATTTTTGCACACTTTGGTTGGCGGTCATCTTGGATTTCATTATGCACCATATCACCTTTTGATTACATTTCTGTCAAAAGTTAAACACATATTTTTCGCAAACTTTGGTTGGCAGCCATCTTAGATTTCATTAACTAAGAAGCAATATCTACAATATTTTTGTTATCCCCCCGCTGAGTGGACTATACTGAAACCACCACAATATACACGTGTATCACATTTTGATTCCATTTCTGTCAAGGCTACACACATTTTCATTGAGTGCCTATGCTGGACACTATACATCCGGGACTGCTCCCCACTTGAATTGTTTCAGAGTGGAGTGTGCTGCACATAATACAGCACTACATCACCACATACAACTCCAAATGTGTGTGTGACCAGACGGGATGGCCGAATGAGTTAGAGCGTCCGTCTCCCGTGCTGGTAGATAGTGGGGTCGTGGGTTCGAACACTGGTCGAGTCAAACCAATTACTTAAACATTGATACATGTCGCTTCCTAGCCAGGTGCTCGTTATTATTAGGACAGGGCAAGGACTGGTGTGCTCAGTGTCAGGATAATGTGACTGAGTGGGATACCAGGTCATGGTGCTGACGGCCTGGTTTCCCAGTGGGACAGCACTATAAAGTCACCATGAGTGCGCACTGTCACAAGTCGGTACTCGTCCTAATATGACCTTAGATGTTGCTAGGACGTAAAACAACAACAAACCAAAAGAACTCCAAATGTGATCATCTCAACGGCTGGAAGACCAGTGCTTCAGCTCTGACAAAATACAATTTTCAGATGAATAAAAAAAGAAATTTTAAATATCCATTATTCTGCTCTATGTTTGATCTAGTTTGTGGTTTGCATCCTAGCAACATCTAAGGTCATATCAGGACGGGTACCGACTGTGACAGTGCGCACCCCCAGCAACATTATAGTGCTGTCACCAGCACAATGACCTGATATCCCACTCAGTCACAGTATCTTGACACTGAACCAACCAGTCCTTGCCCTCTCCTAATAATGCCGAGCGCCTGGCTAGGAAGTGACAAGTATAAATTTTTAGTCATTGGTTTGACTCGACCGGGATTCGAATCCACGAACGCATCGGTTTGGATACCCCGATATCTCAAAACAGGAGATGGAAGCTCAACTCATTCGGCCATCGCTCTAAGAGACCTGCACATAATGCCATGTATTTAACAACCTGCTCTCCCTCATCTTCCTTCGCCCATGCGCAGCCATGATATGTGAAAGTTATATCAGTCGCGTTAGTGTACCTTTAACCACTGTCGCCCCTGACATGCACCAAAGGTCATTCCCAATGCCCAATTGGCAGGGCATTGAAAGGGCATTGTCAATTCAGAGCCAATGGGGATAAGAGTTATGTTGACATTCCTTATGGCAAACACAACTTATGCGATTTCAAATTTTATGACAAACCATTTTGAATTCCGCGGCAAAGGCTCATGGGAACCGCATCGTTTGTATTGGAGCTGTCAATATTTATGGGAAACAACATTTTGGCACCGTTGTTTTTCCACCGCAGTAACAGCAACACGTTACCAGAAACAATCTTTACCGCGAAATCCTGTAGGTTGCAAGTATATATAACCACCTACCTTTCCTTCAGACGGGATGGCCGAATGAGTTAGAGCATCCGTGTCCCATGCTGGTAGATCGTGGGGTCGTAGGGTCGAACCCTGGTCGAGTCAAACCGATGACGTAAAAATTGATACTTGCCACTTCCTAGCCAGGTGCTCGGCATTATTAGGACAGGGAAAGGACCGGTGTGTTCAGTGTCAGGATAATGTGACTGAGTGGGATACCAGGTCATGGTGCCAATGGCCTGGTTTCCCAGTGGGACAGCACTATAAAGTTGCCATTACTGTGCACTGTCACAAGTCAGTACCCATCCTGATATGACCTTAGATGTTGCTAGGATGTAAAACAACAACACACAAACAAAACAAACCTTCTTGATTAACTTTGTTTTCTTAATTTGTTCATTTTTCATGATCCAGTATAACCCCGTTAAACCAAGCTTGGTTAATCCAAACTATCGGTTAATCCAAACAAAATTGCCTGCCCCCATGCCACTTCCGTTACGGTTAAACCAAACTTTCATGTGGTTATAAGGTCATCTGAGACCCCACTAATTTTGTTATATGATAAATGGTAGTATTTTGCCGGGCCGCCGAAAAAAGTTTGGATTAACCGATCGTTCTGTATATACATAAAAAACAATAATCAAGGTGTCCACATACATTGTATATTACATTCATAATGCACCCACGTTATTTGCCAAAGCCAAGTCAAAGTCTAAGCCAAAGTTTGGTCAAACCAATGATCGGTTAATCCAAAAAGATTTCTAGGGTCCCTTCAAGTTTGGTTTATACTGTACATGCATTGTGGGAGGGGGCGTGGGGGGAGTGATACAACCAAAGGGAAGGATTGCCCCTAGGGAGGGTTTCAAACGCACACGTCCTGCCATTCTGGGGCTAACGACGTAACCATTAGGCTATCTAGGTTCCTTGGTTCAATTATATATCACGCTATGCCGATCTAACTACGTGGCTACTTGTCTTAGACATCACTGAACTGGACGCGGTGGCTGAGTCGGTAGAGCATGGGCCTCGCGTGCGGAAGTTCCGGAGTTTTTGTTTTTTGGTAAAGTATTTATTCATCTGAATATGACATTTGTCAGCGCCAGAGCACTGGTCTTCTGGCCATCTTACTATTGGAGTTGACAGTCTAAATAATCTAAGTTTGATCAGTGCTGTATTAGTTACAGCACCGATCCTGTAGAATTAAGCGAGTGGCTCCTGCTGTATAATGTACAGCACCAGTCACTTTAGTTCATACAAAAATGGGGAGCAGCACCGAGTAGAAGGTGTATACTCGGGCCAACTCAAACAATCATTGTGGGTTACATTTGTTTTCCTCTTATAAAACAAGCTAAATTTATAGTTGACAAGACATCTTGTCTGTCTTATATAATGTTCAATGTGTTTAAACAGATTGATAGTTTATGTAGGATGTTTGGTGTGTTGATGGTTTGTTCATGATGGTTAAAGGTGGTGGGCGGTGAGGGGGGGCCCATTGGGGTCGGTGGTAGGGGGTAAAACCCACAGCAGAGCAAGCGAGGATCTGGGGGGGGGGGGGGGGGGGGGGGGGGTCAGAAGCTCAGCACTTTGAAAGTAATTACTGCCATAGTCATTCAAGGGCCTGAATAACCAGGTGGGCTCTATATGCATTTTTGAAGGCAAGTATTGTTTGTGTTTCCCGGTAGATTCAGACCAATGACTTATAAAATTGATACTTGTCGCTTCCTATCCTGCCACTCTGCATTAATAGAATAGGGCAAGGACTGGTTCGTTCAGTGTCAGAATAATGTGACTCAGTGGAATATCGGGTCACGGTGCCGGCGGCTGATTTCCCAGTGGGCTAGCACTATAAAGTCGCCATGAGGGCTCCACTGTCACCAATCGGTTTGACTTGACCGGGAACCAAACTCCCCAACTCCTACATGCAAGGCCCCGGCTCTACTGATTAGGCCACCGCGCCTGGTATTACTGATAATGATGATGATGATGATGATGATAATAAGAAGAATGGCAGTAATGATAATGATGATGATGATGGTGATGATAGCGGTGATAATGATACTGATAATAATAAGATACACATGATGATGGTGATGATGACAATAGTGATGATAGTTATAACAAGAATAGTGATGGTGATGATGGTGGTGATGATGACAGTGATGATAATAATAACAAGAAGAACGATACTGATGGTGATGATGATGATGATAATGCCAATAATGATAATAATAACAAGAATAGCAATACTGATGGTGATGATGGTGGTGATGATGGCAATAATGATAATAATAACAAGAATAATGATACTGATGGTGATGATGATGGCTGTGATGATGACAATAATGATAATAATAACAAGAATAACAATGACAGTGATGATGACAATGCTGCTACTGATGATGATGATGAAGATGGCGATAACAATACTTACTAATAACAACAATAATAGTAATGATTGAAAGTGGAGGCCTGATTGCCAATCAGAATGCTGATTACCGCTACACTAAGTAACATCGCCCGGTGTGACCGGTTGACGGGACATGCGCATAACTAGCGTCTTATCGGGCGGGCGTCGGCCGCTGACTGAAAGCCGCCAGACGCCCCCGGTGGGGGGCGCTATCTGCGCCATTAGTCACGTGACGGCGTTGAAAGGCTGGCCCGTCGAGGCCGAGGGAATGCTCAGGCAATTTAATAGAACCTGTTACTGCTGAAGTCTATGGTGTCAGAGTTTTGGCATGTGTGCCAAAACTAATTTTATATCTTCGAACTTGAAATATCTATTTAAAAAAAAAAAAAAAAATTTAAAATAAAAGTTACTTCAAAGTAAAGTAAGGTAGATCATAACGATCAATTCAATATATTTATCTCAGAAAAATGATGGAAACTCAAAATAATCGGACTATGCAACTTTAATTTACAACGCGAACAAAGGAGCCCATGTCATGGAATTTTTAATGAACACAAGTTAGTTTGATAGTGAGTAGAGTATAGCAGTATAATGTTTGATCGGGGTAAATGTTCGACTTAGGCCCACAACTCCACGCGTTTGAATGTTCGTTTGAAGGGTTAGGTGGGCAGCGGAGTTGAGTTGAGTTGTTGAGTTGCTCGTCTGGCTGCCGGGTTGGAAGTGAAGGTTGGAAGCTCGCTGATTTGCGAGGATGGGTTCATGACGACAGAGTGTCGTGAGGTGGGATCGTGACGTCAGAGTCTCGTGAGAGCAGTTCTGGGTGAGACCGGTAGGGGGGCAGGTTGGAGGATTCAAACCCAGGTGCCACCAACATAGGGCTCCCTGTTCGCGTGCAAATTACCTATGTTGGCGAACCGCCATTAACAATCTCTGGCTCGATTCAAACTAATGATTTAACAAATTATACCTGCCACTACCTTGTCTTGGACTCGGAATTACAGTACACCCCCGTTAAACAAAGCTCGGTTAAACCAAACGATCGGATAATCCAAACTTCTTTCGGCGGTCCGGCAAAATACTACCATTTATCATATACAAAAGTTGGTTAACCCAAAGTCGGTTAATCCAAAGTATTGGTTAATCCAAACAAAATTGTCGGCCCGGGCCACTTCCGGTACAGTTTAACCAAATTTTCGGGTGGTTTGAAGGTCATCTGAGACTTTTTTGTATGATAAATGGTAGTATTTTGCCAGGTCGCCGAAACAATTTTGGATAACCGATTGTTTGATTTAACCGAGGTTGGTTTAATGGAGTTAAACTGGTTCCACCAGGTGAGTTAGGTGCCACCAGCGCCTAGTCACACTGTGGGTGTCATAAGAGCGCTAGATTTGAAACTGAATGAACACACAGTTCGAGAGTCTTTTGTGGTCTTTTAGAGGATGCCAATAGATTTCTGTGGCGCGTGTGGTGCTAGCCACGATACGGCTGAGAATTCCTGTAAAAACAAGAAGAAGGGTACGGAGGTTAGAAGAACAACAAGGAGTTCTATCTACAGCGAAGATGGCTAAATCAGGAGTGCAGGATTGTGCTACGGAAATGGAGACTTCGTAAAACAAGATGTCACTGGCGGACGTAAGACGAGACACGCTATGCGAAATCGAGGAACTGAAGCTAGAGGAGGAAGTGAGAGGCCTACGGGAGGAGCGCAACAGGCTGCTAGCAATACGTGAGAAAAGGAGAATAGGCCAACGAAAAGAAATTGCGGAGTGTCATGTGACCCAGGAGCAGGTCACCGGTGCAGTAGAGATCGGTTACGAGGGAGCTGGAAAGAAATCTGTTTCCGAGTGTCAAGAAACGACGGTTAAATCTGGTTACTAAACATATGGACGTTTCCCGCGACGGTCACGAGACGGCCGGAGGCGACGGCGTTCAGCGAGTAGTAGCTCCAGTACTTGCGCCCAGAGGAAATTGCGAAGTAAGTGGTTTCTGAAACGTCACCTTGAATCTAAAAAGGATGTTAGAAAATTAAACTGTCACAAGATTGTGTGCGCGACAGCAGTCTGGGCCCTCGAGATCCCTATCATGTCATTGCAGGACCACGGATCCCTCCTTGAACATATCTATTTTATTTCACATAGGGCGCGAAACAATGAATATTTGGACAGTGCCCACGCGGATTACGATCTGTGCATACGGAAATTGGCGGAGAAGAAGAGGTTTGAAGCTTTCTGGAGTGCCAATATGGGGAAGAGTGTACTGTATTATGGACATGAGGGTAGTAGGAAGCAGAAAACTACCAGTTCGGTGCTTAGCGATAGGAAGAGTGGCACGAGAGGAGGTAGGCCAAACATGGCATGCTACGCCTACAACAGCGAGCTGGGTTGTCCGAGAAAGGAGTTGGTAGTCGGCAAGGAGATACCTCCACCGATGTATCCTTATGGGCCTGTCACATTACGATGCTTCTCGCCAGGGTGCCACCAATGCGCAAAATCACTTCAAACATATTGGTAGCGTGCGGCCGACGTTGTGACAAAAACAAAAAAACAAGTTTGGTGCACTGTCCTGATATGACCTTAGATGTTGCTAGGACGTAAGACAAGAATAAACAAACAAAGCAATAGTTTGGCGCAATGAGCCTCACGCATGTGCGGCGTGTGCCTAGTGTTCGCATAACGTTATTCCAGTGCGTTTAACGTATCTCGCCATAATGAATTGAATGCTCGCCATAATGTTAGCACCTGCGCATTGTTGCACGTCGAAAGTTTTGTGCAAGCACAAAACTTCGCCGATACCCTGACGAGCATCCCCGACCATCGCCATCCATCAACGAATACCAATGCGTGCCTAACGCTTCCTGACATATCCCGACGTTCCGCAAAAAAATCATATACATTGACCCGCATTGGCGAGAAGCGTCATAATGTGACAGCACCATTAGGTCCGATGGGATGGGGATCCTTTCAGCTATGTGATTGGGGAGGCTGGTGCCTCTCACATTGTCATATATGTATCGGTATATGTCATCCTTCCATATGGTTGGGACGGATACGGGCCTTATCTTACTCAATGTCTGCTTGTAGGAGTGTGGAGCGTGTGTGTGGGGGGAGAGGACGGGGGTTGGGGGTTGGGGGGTTCTAGGGGGTGAGGCAGTCGGCCGGGGTACAACAGTCCAATAACTCGAATATTACCAACAACAATATAAACAACATAAACGACAGATTTCTGGAATTGCCAGCAGCATGTGAGAGCGGTGTTGTGGGGATTTTATTTTGGTTTTGACGTTGTTTTGATATGAATATTGTTGCCAAGTTAAGTTCAGTAATAATAACAGTGGAAGTAAATGCTTGAAAATGATGAAATCCGTGACAGATTTCCATCAATTTGAGATTGAGGTATTGTTATTTGGCCACGCCTCATTCATAAATGACAAAGCCTGTCAAAATGGTGTTTACCCCAACTTACTAGTTTATTTAACCAATTTATTATGGCCAATTTACTGGAAATCACCTATTTACGAATACCACAAAATATGGAATTCAAAAGTGAAGTATTGTCATGGGGGTGATGAAAATGGGAAATATTGCGCCTAGAGCGGGATTCGAACCCACATATCTATGCATTCCGGGCCAGTGTGATAACCATTAACCCACCTCGGTTCCCTGATGTCACCACACTAACCACGCCTCCCTGTCTATGTGGCTCCTTGCCCGAGAGGTCAGTGCTGACTACTACACTATCAACAGTTTGCAGTGAACATAACACAGATATGATTTGAGTCAATTTTAATAAGACATTGACCAGATGGGATGGTCATATGAGGATGAGATGAATGCCCACATCCCATTTCAGTTGGTCAATGGATTCGAACCATCAGGTTTGAAATCCTGGCTAAGTTAAGCCAATGCTTACCATTTGTAGAATGGCTAAAGCTCGAATCTGTGGTTGTGTAGGCAGACTATAGTGAAATCAATACAGACAAAGAGAATGGAAGAGTATAAAGTGTGAAAGAAGAGAGAGAGTCAAGCCCTCTGGTTTATTATTTATATGGTAAATTGGTTCATTATAGAGCATCACCCCACCCTTTTCCCCCAATGGGAAACAAGCATTCTTGGCCCTACCAATAGGGATCCAGCATTCCTGTTCCCCATGGTTATGAGTGATCTGCCCACCACCACCTACCTGTGTGGCCTCCCTGGCCACCACCTGCCATGAGCCTGAGTGTGGTGATCATGACTAGCGGAGGGGGAGG
Source organism: Branchipolynoe longqiensis (assembly GCA_030323885.1). Classification (NCBI taxonomy): domain Eukaryota; kingdom Metazoa; phylum Annelida; class Polychaeta; order Phyllodocida; family Polynoidae; genus Branchipolynoe; species Branchipolynoe longqiensis. The sequence goes on from CM059201.1 coordinate 11,742,732, forward strand.
GGGTAGGCTTTGAGTGCCCCTTACACACAGTCCTGCCAGCACCGCTATGTCTATTTACATCTCACTCAGGCACCACCAGCACCTACAAATACACATACATGCACCTGGTCACATATACGTGATCAGTAATAGAACATTTGCATTCCCCCCAATGCCGCAAATCAGAATATTTTACGCATTGCTAAACGCTGCACAGTCCGATGAAGCATCAAATTTTCAAAACCAAAGTAATTATCTAGATTATATTCTACATAATTATCTAACGTAGATACTGATACACTTATTAAGGACTTGTTGCCATGCAGAAGGGAATGGTGAGGCAATTTCCTGTTTCTTCTGAAGCCTAACATGTCAGAGTTTTCGTGTGCTCCCGAAACTAATTTGACATATTTGCACTTCAAATATCTCAAAACCTAGCCATTTAAAATCAAAGTCATTTCAAATTAAAGTACGGTAAATTGGGCATGTTGCATAGACAACAAGAGTAATTCCGCACCGAGACGGGACACCAGGGATCCCACCACTATCCACTCCGACCTATACTTTTAGTTCGCCCTTTTAAAAATAAGCAGCCGGAAAGTGACTCCAGGTGGTGCCTCCACGCTAGGGCGCTGGTAGCCGCCGCTTCTACCCGGGCCTCCCCCCTATGACATCACTTCAGGCCTGCAGCCTCTACCAACGGCACTTCACCACCAGATGCCGGCCCAACAACACCACCCGCCTTTTCTCACCACCCCACCCGACCCTACTTTAAGACATTGACTTGATGGGGTTGAGTGCCCGGATCTGGCAGAGACTCGAACTTGCTACCCTCAGTTGACCTTCACCATTGTGCCGCATTACCTTGACCTGTGTTTCCTCCTACCTTAGATTAATAAAATCCCATACTAAGTAGTCCTGTGTCATGTCGTGAATTAAAACAATCAATTCAATATATTTATCTCATTAAAATGGCAGAACCTCAGAACCATCGGACTAGGCAACACAGAAGGGAATAATGAGTCAATTTAATAGAACCTGTTACTGCAGAAGCCTATGGTGTCAACACTAATCTTATATGTGTATTCCTGAAATATCTCAAAACTTAGCAACTTAAAATAAAAGTTACTTCAAATTAAAGTAAGGTAGATTATGCCAATCAATTGAATACATTTATCTCAGAAAGGTAACTGAAACTCAAAACCGTCGGACTATGCAACTTTAAGGATTGTTTGTTTGTTATTGTTTTACATCCTAGCAACATCTAAGGTCATATCAGGATGGGTACCAACTTGTGACAGTGTGCACTCATGGTGACTTTATAGTGCTGCCCCACAGGAAGTGCAGGCCACCTGATATCCCACTCAGTCATATTATCCTGACACTGAGCCAACCAGTCCTTGCCCTATCCTAAAAATGCCGAGCACCAGGCTAGGAAGCAACAAGTATCAATTTTTAAGTCATTGGTTTGACTCGACCAAGGTTCGAACCCACAACCCCACGATCTACCAACATGGGAGACGGACGCTCTAACTCATTTGGCCATCCCATATGGTCTCTTTAAGGAATGACTATATATATATATACATGATTTAAGAAAACGGTGGGTTGACTCCTCAATCAGTCAGCCCCACATTAGATGTTGCAAGGACGTAAAACTCCAAAAAGCAACCAAGTCAGCCCCACCGTTCTCTCCTCTAATCTCACCCCCCGCACCTCCTCGCTACCCCTTCTCCAGATAACACTAATCAAGGAACGAGCGTCGGTGCATCATCCGTCCTTCAACAGGTTTCTTCCAAGACATGGAGCAGTGACACACTTCTGACTAAAGAACAAACATATATTGCCTAGCCATATATGTTTGTACATGGCCACTAAAACATATACACACCAACAATTATATATATAATACCGAACAGTCATTAAGTATTAATGTTGTTCTGATCACTACTTCTCTGTTAAAGTTGCATAGTCCGTTGGGTTTGAATTTCTGTATTTTTCCTGAGATAAATATATTAGATTGATCACTAGTATCTACTTTACATTAGTTCAAAGTTACTTTTATTTTAAATGGTAAACTTTTGAGATATTTGAGTGCAAACATGCAAAATTAGTTTTGGCAAGCTTGCCAAAACTCTGACACCATAGACATCTGCAGTAACAGGTCCTGTTAAATTGACTCAGTATTGCCTTCTACGCAGAAACAAATGCTTAATAAGTGCATCAGTATCTAAGTTAGATATGTAAAATCAAATCTAGATAATTGGTTTGGTTTTGAAAATGTTATATTTCATCGGAGTATGCAACTTTAATCTGCGCTGTCAATGTGGATCATGATACTCCACTGACACTTCGCCATGTATGATTGTTAATAGCATGTATTGTTATGCCTATCCTACTCCACCGATGCTATATACAGCACACAACAGCTTTCGTTGATGGTTGACTGAGTGGATCGGCGCAAAGTTATTGGTAAGTCAAAAAGGTCAAACAGAGAATGACAGTGAAATAGTTGAACGCAGAGGCCCGCAGTTCTAGTTCTACATCTCACATGTCAATTGGTGTCTGACTGACATTGGTCGGAGCAACAGTTTTTTTGTTGGTAAATATGTTTATTCTGCTGAATAAGTCTTTTGTCAGTGCCGAAGCACTGGTCTTCGAGCCATTTTTCAATTGAGGTTTATTTACACAAAGGGTATATAGAATAAGGTATGAAATAACTGTTGAATACACAATTTGCAGCATGCACTACAATGAAATTATGTAACCCAAAAGTTCCATAGCAATATGGTAACAGTAGTGTTACATAACTAGATCAATATTAGTAAGATCAATATGAGTATTTACATAGTATTTAGAATGTAAGCAGAAGTTATATTCTGTATTCAGTTGGTAAAGTTGTAGTAAGTTTTAATTTACCCACGCAGCCACTGAGAAGAGAAGAGGAATGACATTTTAATATATTTATTGGAGAACATAACCTGCAGGCAGGTCGGGCATCAGAGCGGGGAGAGCATGATCAGTATCGTGTATCATGGTATCGTGAACAATAAGAAGCAAGTATCAATCTGAGCATATCAAGTCATAATAGGATAATAGCGAGCAATTTGTAATATCGAATCAAGTCACCAAATCAGGACCATCACAGGCAATCAGTAAAGTAGGTAATCATATCAGTAAATCAAGTCAGTAAATCATCATTAGTCGAGAAACAAATTAGTGAGAAAAAAGAAAGGAGAAGGAGAATAGGCAGGCGAGAGAAACACATCAGCCCTCAACCCAACAAAGTCCCGAGGGATGGAGGAAATCACCGAAGACCCAGTGTATGCCAACACCAAGGAGCTTGTTCAGGGACCCACCTCCCTTAACGCACCAGTAGGCACTCCTGCAGATATGCAGGCCTGGACAGCCCCCCCCCCCCCTTCTAAGACTATGGAGGGAAAACCACGGGACCAGGCCCAAATAAGGCTGCCAAGGCAAGAGAGAGAACTCTAGTTAATCATGAGACTGTTAGCGGAGACCCATCAGGTAGCAAGAAAGTGTGAGAAGAATCAGGGGGTTAAAACAAAATTTGTACCTAGACCAAGCTGCAACGGGGCAGAATGGGAAGGCAGGAAGGATAGAGGGAAGATAGACAAGTGGAGCTTGGTCTCTAGACCTAGTTCAGAGGACTTTATAGTAACATAAAGTGCAGTATTAGTCCAAAGAAAATCAGACGCTTGGAGAGTAAAATAGATAATGAGAAGCGCGGCGACAAATAGGAAAGCCTGGTCAGTGTGATATATACGTAATAGACAATAGGCTTGTGGCTAGTGTATGATAATGAGATGCAAAGGTTTGGACAAAGGATTATGTAAATGAGATGACGCAACATGGAAAGATTAGCCGGCGGGTTCAGCGAGCCCTGGGACATGAATAAACCATTCAGTATCCAGAAGTCAAACTGTTCAGACGTTGTACTTTCACAGTCATTATGAGGGAAGAGATACAAAGTAACCGATTTTAGTTCATATGGTGACAACGGGCAAGCTCGAGTCGGTGCATGGAGGGAGGTCTTAGCTATCTATCCCTTTCTTAAGGATTGAAACCAGGTATGAACCGAGGGGCTGTGCATCACCACCCAAGGCCTCGACACAGGTCTTTGCACTGCTCAGGTAGTTTGCAATTGCACCTGGGTACTTAAAGTTGCATAGTCCGATGGTCTTAATTTTCTGTCATTTTCTGAGGTAAATATATTAGGTTGATCATTATAATCTATCTTACTTTCACTTGAAGTAACTTGTGTCTTAAATAGCTAACTTTTGAGCTATTTGAAGTGTAAACATGCCAAATTAATTTTGGCAAGCACGCCAAAACTCTGACACCATAGGCTTCTCCTGTAACAGGTTCTATTAATTTGATTCAGTACCTCCTTCTATATGGTTAAAAATGTTAATAAGTGCACCGGTATCTAAGTTTGACGACTAGAATCAAATCTAGATAATCATTTATGTTTTGAAAATTTGATGTTTTCATCAGACTATGCAGCTTTAAGACATGACCGAAGGTAGACCGTGTAGGATAACACGTCATAAGTGGTCGGCTTCAACTGGTCCACCAGGTGCTGTGAGCAGAAACCAGGTGCAGAGCTTTATTCACCCAGGTCCCTCTGGCTAAGGAAGCGGAGCAGCACATTACTATCATCCAGGGTTGGAAACCACTTGTGTTCGATTAGATTGAAAAATCTAAATTTGTTAAAGAAAACGGGACAGGAATCGATTTTAGGTTGCGACTGTTACAAACGGCCAAAGCTGCCGTTTTAGCTGCTAGATTATGTGGTGACCTGCTTAAGTTATCTGCTAAGACAAGGGATTTCCCCTCCTTATGAATAACCGTAATGTGACAGCTTTTAGTGGCTGAAATTAGCCAAATCTGCCTTGTGAAAGGACAAAGCACATAATCCATTCCTGCACCTGACTCGAGGACTTGTCGCGAAACTAGATTATCTGTGATGAGTATGACATTAAAATTACGGGGGTCATTAGGAAGGAGAAACATTAATGATGTGACAAAGTTGAAAGGCTGGTAGCTGATTAATAATTTTTAGTCTCTATATTACTTCAGGTGGGTATTCTTATGTAGAATGCTATTGGCGAGAACGCACCTCTGGCCTTAAGGGTAGAGTCACAGTCTATAATCCAGTCTGTCAGTGGGTGAGCGGAAGGAAAACTACTTTATTAAAGGAGGCAGCAAATTTCAAGAACCAGTGAATATACTTTAGAATTTCAGCAGGAAAAAGGGTGCTGGCCAGAATTAGGGGAAGCTCTTATTGCTGCAAGTACATGGTTCATAAAAGTCCTGGCAGGTTTTACACATTTTTCAATATGTTGCATCTTTCTTGCTATACTCTGGAGCTGCCTCTTCGATGCTACCTATTTCTCGTTCCAGGCCCAGCAGTCATCCAGGACCTCGAAGAACTTTTCGGCTGGAATTGTTACCATAAGGTTATGAGCATCAATAAGAAAACCTAACCAAATTAGTTCATAGACTGGAGGGGTAAATTTGTTGGGACCAATGACTAGGCCTAGATGCAGACATGAGCAGAGAAGTAAAACAAATTAGCTGATTGTGGGCGTATGCCTCAAAACTCGGCCGAAGGTCGAGTACAGGGGGAGGGTGTAGGGAGGGGGGGCCATGCCCCCTCCCACGGAGACATTTCTTTACAAGTAGGACACAATTGGTGCAATTTGGTAGCCACTTAGGAGGGAGAAATTTCACTCTTCACCTGTGACATAAGGTAAGAGTAGGCATATAGACCAGTACTCTAAGCATACAGAAGTGTTTTTCTTGTAATCTTGCATAAATGATAAGTCAATAATATAAATAATACACCTATACCATAGTTAATAGTTTCAGTTATTTAATTTATTGTCTTATACTCCTTCAGCTGGCAGTCCTTGTAATATGATAATACTTGTTTAATTGTTATAATAAATGTAAATTGGCGGAAATCAGCCAATTGGCGGGAAATGCTCATGCCTGTAGATGACGCGTCATGTCAATGAAAACTTGGTAAACCTCAAGTGCTCGGGATTTTGACTTTTCTACAGGCAGCTTTTCCACTTTTAATTGGGCAGTCTACTTAAAGAATTAAGGGAGATATAGATAAATAAAGATAGCATTAAAATGGCCCACGTGCTGACAAGGTGAATTCGTTCTAATTAGGGTCAATTAAGCTGATGTTAACAGAAGAAGAAAAACAGCCCATTACATTGTCCCCTACTAAGATATTTCTATGGTTATCTCAGCAAGTTCTATTGAAAGAGCTTGAATTTATACCATTTGTTGTGTTTGACATTTTTTACTGATATAGAACTTTAAAGTGGGGGGGGGGGGATGAAGTGAAAAACGCTCGGGGAACTCAACATTTAGATGACCGGATGAAGACTGAGTCACAGCTGCCAATGTCAGAACGTTTCTTAGTCAGTTCTGCTCCTTGTGATCGAGCGACTGCCTAAACTTGTAAGCAACCTGGTGTCAGTTACTGCCAACATCAGCTATTCAGTAGAGCCAGTAGTAACACATGAACAGGCATAGTAAAACAACAGCACAGTGAGTTATACTGCTACCAGTCAAAGTCTGCTATTTAGGAGCATAACTAATCACTGCTCAGATCAAAAACCTGTTAATTATGAGTGACTTAATAATGACAGAGTGCTAAAATGAAGAAAATGAGCTGGTGAGCGCCAGTGACTGTCACCGCAGTATACAGGGGTGAGCAAACAATAATAAAACACATCATGAGGAAAATTCCAGTGGTTCATATCAAATTCTGTTATTTATGACTATTCGTCGCTAAGGTCGCATTCTGATATTTTTGGGCATGAGTATAGTGAGACTCTTAAAATTGACAAGAAATGAACTGGGGAGCAGCAGTCACTTTCACCAAGATAAACAGATGCAAGCAAATGTTAATAAACAATAAATATAATGATCTTCCACTGCTTCATGTCAAGTTCCATTATTTATGATTATTGACAGCTACAGTCAAATTCTGCTATTTATGAGCATGAGTATAGTAATCATGAGACTGCTAAATTGAATCGAAATGAACCGGCGAGCAGCAGTCACTGCCACGGTGTTAAACAGATGCGAGCAAAAATAAATAAACAGCGAATATAATGAATTTCCACTGCTTTATAACAAGTTCTGTTAGTTATGACCATTCACAGCTATAGTCCCGTTCTGTTATTTACGAGCGTAACTGTAATAATATTAATAATGAGACTGCTAAACTCGAAGAGAAATGAACCAGTGTAGCAGGAAATTGCAAACCCTGTAAATTGCAAACCCCCATACCATATACATGCATGGGGGGTTTGCGATTTCCTAGGAAATCACATATCCCCCTGGACATCGCAAATCCCCCATGTTTGGCAGTCTTAAAGCAAGCACATGTGCTTTGTGCAGGTTTGTTTTCCTTTTAAAATTCCCACAATGCACTGTGAAGGTGGAATTACGAACTGGCCTATTGTAAAAATTGTATTTATGTAAGCATGATTAAACCACATTTATTTCTATATGAGGGGGATCCCTCAGAAGATGGATTAATTGATTATTTTTAATTTCATGCCTGTCACATCAAGGGCCATATTCACTGCGATCACTCACAAGAAGGATAGAGGAACAGGTCAATTTGTGTCAAAGATACTAGACTATATCATTAAGAAAAGCCAGTACAACTATCTGTATCATTGTCCATGATGTGCGCAACATGGGTAATTGAATGAACGAGACTGTGAATCTCAGTAGATTAGGGCACCATGGCGCCGACTATATTCTATTCTTAGAACTAATAACTTTGGCCGCTGATCGACGCGCCATCTACATGATACTTCTTGAACTACGCAGTTAGATTAAAATCAGACTGGTGGCGACATCTATATTCACTTTTAGAACTAAAATGGCCGCCGATTGACGCGCCACCTATAGTGATTTCCAGTCAAAGCCGATGACGTGGCACTGGAGATATTCACTTCGACCAGACTTTTCAAACCGAGAGGACGTCATTTTCAACGCATGTGCAGTCAGAATTATGAACTGGACTATCGCAAAGATGTTTTCATTAGGATTAATCCATCTTGATCCTCCTTGAATCCATTTGATCCCCCCAGATCTGGTAGAAGTTCAAAATCAAACATATACCTGCCATGCTTGGGGTGATAAATGCTACAAAGCATGGGGGATTTGCGATTTCCAGGGGGAGTTTGTGATTTCCTAATAAATTGCAAACCCAGGGTGTGCAATTTCCAGGGGTTTGCGATTTCCTGCCGCACCGGCGAGCAGCAGTCACTGTCACCATGGTAAACAGAAACGAGCAAACGCTAAAGAAAGCAAAAACAAATATAATGAATTTTGACTGCTTCATATCAAGTTCTGTTATTTATGACTATTCACAGTTATAGTCCCACTCTGTTATGTATGATCAAGACTACAGTTAAAAGTAATAGTGAGAATGCTAAGATTGACGACAAATGAACCGGCGAGTGGCAGTCACTGTCAGTGTCACGGTGGTAAACAGATGGAGCAACATAAATAACTAACAAATGTAATGAACTTCCACTGCTTCGTATCAAATCAGTTAATTATGCCGGTTTACTCTGATGTCAGATTCTGTTGGATATGAGGATGACTTACTAATGAGCGAAGCTACAATTGTGAAAGAGAACCAGCAAGCAAGCTGACGGCGGTAAGCGGAGTAGTTAATTCGAGAAAAGTAGTGCGTCTGGCTACGTTCGTAAATTAACTAAGTTGACACGCCAACATACACAATGTTCAGTTGCAGTTAGGCAAGCAGTATATAAATGTCAGTGTGTTAGAAATATTCTAGCGTAACTCTAGTGTAGTTACTTATCTGAGTTTATAAATTATGTTGTTGGGGTGGGGTTGTTAATAATACACTAGACCAGCTGTGACCAGATGAATAAACCATTGGGAATCCTGTTTCCGGATTCCAGGTGATGGTGAAAAGAGCTTGTGTGGTCACGTGACTAAAATTAGAGAAGCGGCGAGGAGCTTATAAAATTCCACCATGACGAATTCATATGTTAGTAGTCCACGTGATAGGTTGGTTGTTGGAGTTTTATGTCCTGGCAACAAAAGGGGTGGTCACATAGAGATCGCAAGCTAGTCGCAAAGTAGTTCTCAGTGGTCGCGGAGTTTGCAGGTCCTGCATTAAAAATCTCTTTGCGACCAAAATGGTCGCCCAGAGGTTGGCGGGCATTGCTTTGATTGCAAGGAGGTTCGCAATGAGGTCGCAAGGAAGTGGGTTCTTTGGTCAAAAGTGGTCGCATAGTAGTCGCAAACTGTTCGCAAGCCGTAGTATGACGGGGGATTCAGTTTGATTGCTAGATGTCATATTATTTGCTATAGTTTGTTGTTTGTTTGTTGGAGTTTTACATCCTGGCAACATCTAAGGTCATATCAGGACGGGTACCAACTTGTGCCAGTGCACACTCATGGATATGTTATAGTGTTCTTCCCCTGGGAGACCAGGCCGCCAGCACCCTGACCTGATATCCCACTCAGTTCCACCAGTCCTTGCCCTATCGCAATAATGCTGAGCACCTAGCTAGGGAGCGACAAGTATCAATGTTTGACTGGACCAAGGCTTGAACCCGTGGGTTCGAATCCGACCACCTACCAACACGAGTATAGGGTCATATCAGGACGGGTACCGACTTGTGACAGTGGGCACTCATGGCGACTTTATAGTGCTGCCCCACTGGGAGACCAGGCCGCCAGCACTGTGATCTGATATCCCACTCAGTCACATTATCCTGATATTGAGTCAACCAGTCCTTCTATAGGACATTGAATGGTTCTTGAAATTTGCTGCCTCCTTTAATAAAGTAGTTCTCCTTCCGCTTGCAAGAATGCCAAGCGCCAGGCTAGGAAGCAACAAGTATCAATATTTAAGTCAGCAGTTTGATTCGACCAGGGTTCGAACACATGGGTCCAAATCTCAGGATCTTCCAAAACGGGAGATGAGCGTTCAACTCATCCGACCATCCCGTCTGGTCTCCAAAGAATGTAGGAAGCTTGAAATGACTTGGTAAGTGGGTGCGTGAATGATTGGGGTTTTACGTTCTAGCACCAGCTGAGGGCATATTCGGAGTAGGTACCGATTTGTGACAATGCAGTCATCGGTGCTACTTCAGGGTGGAGACGCGTGGCGGGGTCTGCGCACAAAAAGATTTATACTGCCTATTAAGGATAAGCCTGAATAGACTTGTTTTCACCATTAGACAGTTTGTCGATAGAAAGCCCGAGCCTGCACTTTTACCGACCCAAGGGATTTTTAACCTCCCACACCTCATAGACATGGTATGAGAGCAACTGGCCTTTGATGATGCTGTAAGTTATCCACATCGGTGGAAATCCAAATTGGCAGAGGTGAGGGCATGGGGAATCGAACCACCAACCTTCAGATTAGGAGTCTGACCTAGAAAAAAGTCAGACACTCTAACCACTCCACCACAGAGAACACCATACTTGTGGGGTGGCAGGGGTGTGCAGGGGGCTCTTCGTGGCATCAGTGCGGTGGTGGCGTGGTGTGGCGGTGGCCCAGCAGGTGGCAACATGTTTTTGGGGCCCACGGTCCTGTACCTCGACCGGAGAGCAAAAGCAGGATCCGGTGTCATTGGCAACAGGGCCATAGGTGGCGCGTTGGTCCTCCAGACCCCTGTCGCAGGGTGGGTGATCCAGGGCCAACAGAGCTCCGCTGCCACAACTCGGGTGGATTGGTGGGGCGGAAATGACCTGTCCAGTTGTGAGTCGTTCAGGTCGGCTGCAGCGAATCAAACAAAATGCCAATGTTGCAACCAACTCACATTACATTCAGGCGCTGCAAGTTTCAATTCTGTGAGTCCTTGGTTTGACTCGACAGGGGATCGATCCCATGAGAAATAGCAGCTCCCATCTTTCCCAGGGAGTAGCTATTGGGAGAGTGGGGAACTGGGAAAATGGGAGCGTTGGGGGGGGGGGGGGGGGGGGGGGGGGTTGAAGGAAGTAGGGAACAGTTTGCAGTGGGGGAGTGGGGGAAGATGGAACAGTTTGCAGTGTGGGTGTGTAGTCGGGGAGTGTGGGGAAGTAGAGAAGGATAGTGGGGCGAGTAGCCAGTAGGAGGGGGAAGTGGGGGGGGGGGGGGGGGAGTGGTGGAGAGAGAGCGTGAGGTTGGGGAGGGGGTGGGGGGGGGTAATGTTGGAGGGGAGGAGGGAGGGGGAAGGTTAGAGTGGACTAAGGGGGGGAAAGGAGGAGGGGGGGGGGAGTGGTAGGGGGATAGGGCAGGGGGCAGGGGGGGTGAGACGAGGAAGTGGGGGAGGTGGGAGGAAGGCAGTGGGGGAGAGGAGTGGGCAGTGTGGGAGGGGGGAGGGAGGGGGGGCAACGGGGAGAGGGGCGGCAGTGGGGAGAGGAAGGCAGTGGGGGGAGGGGACTGTAAGGTATGTGAATCATGTAAGTTATGCGAGGAATGTAAGGCAGGGCAGGGTGGTCATGTGACCACCTGACCACTACCGGACCGACGAGTGAGCTATAGAATAAACCGGTCTATCAACGGAACTCAAGGTGTTCACACGTGTCCTTTACATATTTTGGATTTGTTCGGGTTTAACCTGAGATTTACACTTCTCGCTCTTTCCAACAGGGACTCTAGTCTTTTGTTATGCTCTTGTACTGTCGACCCATATATCAAGCTATCGTCTGCTACTACATTCACTCCCGGCAAGTCAGCTAGTATCATATTCATTTGCTCTATAAATATGTCACCAGCCGTTTTAATTCTGAAAGGCAGACGCGTGAACGGGTATCTGCAACAAGGTGTGTTAAATGTGCAATATTTTGAACTCTCATCATCTAGCACTATCTTCCAGTACCCGCTGTTGGCATCAAGCACAGTGAAAAACTTAGCACCATGCGTTTTTGCAACTACCTCTTCTATTATCGGAGTGCAATGGGAAGGGGAGGATGAGTGGGGGAGGGGAAAGTGGGGGAGAGGAGTGGGCAGTGGGGGGGGGGCAGAGTATCAATGAGAGAGGGGAGGAAGGAGTGGGTGGGTGGGAGTGGGGGGGCAGTGGGGGAGGGGGCAGTGGGGAGAGGGCAGATGATCAATGGGAGAGGGAAGGAGGGAGTGGGGGAGGTGGGAGGGAGGTGGTGAGAGGAGACGGGGCAGTGGGGAGAGGGCAGAGGATCAATTGGAGAGGGGAGGAGGGAGTGGGGGAGGTGGGAGTGGAACGGTGGGAGAAGAGGGGGGCAGTGGGGGGGGGCAGATGATCAATGGGCAGGGGAGGAGGGAGTGGGGGAGGTGGGAGTGGGGCAGTGGGGGAGAGGAGGGGGCAGTGGGGAGGGGGCAGAGGATCAATGGGAGAGGGGAAGGAGGGAGTGGGGGAGGTGGGAGTGGGGCAGTGGGGGTAGGAGGGGCAGTGGGGGAGAGGACGGGGCAGTGGGGAGGGGCAGAGGATCAATGGGGAGGGGAGGAGGGAGTAGGGGAGGTGGGAGTGGGGCAGGGGGGAGAGGACGGGGCAGTGGGGGGGGGAGAGAGCAGAGGATCAATAGGAGAGGGGGAGGAGGGAGTGGGGGAGGTGGGAGTGGGCAGTGGGGAGAGAGGACGGGGCAGTGGGAGAGAGGCAGAGGATCAATGTGAGAGGGGAGGAGGGAGTGGGGGAGGTGGGGAGTGGGGCAGTGGGGGAGAGGAGGGGGCAGTGGGGGAGTGGGCAGAGGATCAATGGGGAGGGGGGGAGGGAGTGGGGGAGGTGGGAGTGGGGCATTGGGGGAGAGGAGGGGGCAGTGGGGAGGGGGCAGATGATCAATGTGAGAGGGGAGGAGGCAGTGGGGGAGGTGGGAGTTGGGCAGTGGGGGAGAGGACGGGGCAGTAGGGGGAGAGGGCAGAGGATCAATGTGAGAGGGGAGGAGGGAGTGGGGGAGGTGGGAGTGGGGCAGTGGGGGAAATGGGGTGTGGAGTAGTGTGGAAATTGGCGAGGTAGCCTATTCATCATGCTCACTCACCGTGATTGAGGAGTGACGTCAGTTCTTAGTTAAGCGTATGCCATTGCTTTGACAAGTCTGCAAAGGTTCCCTCAACAATTACTGGCCTTCCTCCCACGCTGTAGAAAAGGGGCCTGGAAGGGTCGATGCGTCGAAGCGGGAAGGAGCTCGGTATTGAACCCATCGGGGGATCAAAAATAACCCGACTGAATTTGAGAAATGCAAGCGTTTGTAGGTGAGGAATAAATCAACTTGGACAATTATCTACAGGGATTGACGGCGGCAATTTGTTTCGGGTTGGGATATAACCTTATTGATCCTCGGATCTACCCGTGTTAGGCTGTATCACTATCTTGTGTCGTTACGGGATACAGGTGTTTTACTGTACAATAGTTGTGATTTTCAGTATAATAATTCTGCTTTACAGTATAATTTTGCTGCTTTACCAGACAATACTGCTGCTTTACCGTACAATACTGGTGCTTTACTGTATACGACTTGCTATTTACTGTACAATACTGCTGCTTTACCATACAATACTGGTGTTTTACAGTACAATACTGGTGCTTTACTGTATAAGACTTGTGATTTACTATACAATACTGCCACTTTACCATACAATACTGCTGCTTTACCATACAATACTGCTGCTTTACAATATAATACTGCTGTTTCCAGTACAATACTGATGCTTTACAGTATAATAATGCTAATTTACAGTATAATACTGGTGATTTACTGTATACTACTGGTGCTTTACTGTACAATACTGATGATGTACAGTACCATACTGCTGCTTTACAGTATAATAATGCTGATGTACAGTACAATACTGCTGCGTTACAGTATAATACAGCTGATTTACAGTATAATACTGGTGATTTACTGTATATTACTGGTGATTTACTGTATACTACTGCTGCTTTACAGTACCATACTGCTCTTTTACAGTACCATACTGCGGTTTTTCAGTATAATAATGCTGATTTACAGTACCATACTGCTGCTTTACAGTATACTACAGCTGCTTTACAGTATAATACTGGTGTTTTACTGTATAATACTGGTGATTTACTGTACAATACTGCTGATTTACAGTACCATACTGCTCTTTTACAGTACCATACTGCTGCTTTACAGTATAATACTGATGTTTTACTGTATAATACTGGTGATTTACTGTACAATACTGCTGATTTACAGTACCATACTGCTCTTTTACAGTACCATACTGCTGCTTTACAGTATAATACTGGTGCTTTACTGTATAATATTTCTGCTTTACTGTATTATACTGCTGCTTTGCTCAGGATGGGTACCGACATGTGGCAGTGCGCACTTATGGTGACTTTATAGTGCTACCCAACTGGGAGACCAGGCCGCCAACACCATGACCTGCTATCCCACTCAGTCACATTATCCTGAGATTGAGCCAACCAGTCCTTGCCCTATCCTAATAATGCCGAGCGCCTGGCTATGAAGCAACAAGTATCAATTTTTAAGTCATTTGTTTGACTCGACCAGTGTTGGAACCCACGATCCCATGGTCTACCAACACGGGAGACAGACGCTCTAACTCATTCGGCCATCCCGTCTGGTTGACACAAGAAGGCAGTGAGGGAAGTAACTATAGGTAACCAACAATGAACCAATTGTAGAACGAACAGACTCACCCAGGATAGGGACATGTGGGAGAATGCTTAGAAACAGAGAAAGAAATGCATGCAGTAGATAGATACGCAACAACTGAAAGTTACAAAAGAACGGAACCACGAGACGATTACTGTCTTGCGGCAAAAACAAATGATTGTCTTGAATGAGAGGGATCACTCATTCTTGTTCATTGCTGGGCATGGGGACAGCGAAGTTGACAAGCCCCACTCCCCCCCCCCCCCTCCACCTGCCATGCAGGCGGAGGGCGGGGGCTTCCCGGGAGAGACAAAGGAAGCCCACTACCAAGGGAGGTGGCACACACACATTCAGCCCCCTCTCTCACACACCAACCAATCAAAACACACAACCACCGACACACCTCCACCCTGATTGACCAATCAGATCCTACCATAATCTGGAGCCCAGGACTCCACCACCCGAATCGTCAGTCTGCAACAGCCTCTCCGACTGACCACATCTATAAACACCTTATTCACCCAGCCACACCTGCTCAATGACTGGCACATCCAATCAAAACGTAGCAAACAACAAAGAGAAAAGACTCATAAAATTAATACAAAACAACATTTACAATTGACTTTTCATAATTGCCCCAGAATTGACAAATGTGCAATTCACACATCAAGGTGGTAAACCATTTAACCATTATTAAATCATAACTCGATTATCATTGATTAACATTGCTCATTACTTATGTACTCTGCTTTGATCTAAGTTTCATGTTCGAATGTATAAAATTTACTCTGCAATGTTATGTTTTATATGTTCCCATATTTCATCTCATAACCAGAACTGATCACCTCCCATGATTTTATGTTGGCTGTCACTGTCCTATGATAACAATCAATGAATGATGGGGCGGAGGCGCCCGCATAAAAGGCATGTCTTCCCAAACCTCAGCTTCCACGTCATCTGTGCCCGAGAGCAATGAGACTTAACTGTTATGGGCAGCATAAATGCACCACCACAATTAAGAGAACAAAAGCTTCTTGAATCACAACAGACTGTTGCAAGCATAACTGAGGCAAACATTAAAGCTTTATAGTCCTACAAAGCATCAAATTGTCAAAGCCAAAGCAATTATCTAGATCTGATTCTCTATATCCAACTGAGATACTGATGCACTTATTAAGCATGTGTTGCCAAATAGAAGGAAGTACTGAGCCAAGTTAATAGAACCTGTTACTGAAGAAGAAGCCTATGGTTGCAGAGTTTTGGTGTGCTTGCCAAAATCATTTAGACATGTTTACACTTCAAATAACTCAAAAGTTAGCCATTTAAAATATAAGTTACTTCAAATTAAAGAAAGGTCGATTATAACCATCAATTCAATATATGTATCTTTAAAAAAATTACAGAAACTCAAAACCATCGGACAATGCAACTTCAACGTAGACAAAGTACAAAATAACATCTGTAAATGACAGCCCACTATAAACAGTAAAGCATGATCACTGATGCGTGGTACAGGACTTATAAAATTGATACTTGTCGCTTCCGATCCTGGTGTTCGGCCGTAATAGGATAGGGCAAGGACTGGGTAGCTCGGTGTCAGGATAATGTGACTGAGTGGGATACTGGGGCATGGTTCCAGCGGCCTGATTTTTGCCATGAGTGCGCACTGTCACAAGTCGGTAGCCGTCCTCATATGACTTAAAGGCCTTGTCACACTACGACGTACCGACATCAGTGTAGGGAGAACCTGAAAAACGTTGAACTTCTCGGCGTAGTATGCAAATTTTGGCACAAGTTGAACGTGTATGCAGCATAGTTGACAAGAGCATAACGTTGGTAAAGCATAGTGGTAGCGTCGTTCAACGAGAGAGGACAACGTAATTACGCTGACGGTACGTTATTAACATTATTCGATCGCCAGAACTATGTTGCTTTATGTTACCTTACGTTACTTATGTCATGAAACATTGGCGAAACGCTGATTGTACGTTGGACGTATGTTCGGCGTACGTTCTCCTGACGTTCCCATTACACCGCGTGGATGTTTCCACCGCCTTTAATATGGGTCAATGTAGTGCAACGTAGTGCAACATAGTGCAACGTAGTACAATGTAGTGCAATGTAGTACAATGTAGTGCAATGTAGTGCAATGTAGTGCACCATAGTGCACTGTAGTGCACTGTAGTGCACTGTAGTGCAGCGTAGTGCAACGTAGTGCAACCTAGTGCAACCTAGTGCAACCTAGTGCAACCTAGTGCAACATAGTACAACGTAGCGCAACGTATCGCAATGTAGCGCAACGTAGCGCAACGTAGCGCAACGTAGCGCAACGTAGTGCAACGTAGCGCAACGTAGCGCAACTAGTGCAACGTAGTGCGACGTAGTGCGACGTAGTGCGACGTAGTGCGACGTAGTACGACGTAGTGCGACGTAGTGCAACGTAGTGCAACGTACTGCAACGTATTGCAACGTAGTGCAACGTAGTGCAACGCAGTGCAACGTAGTGCAACGCAGTGTACCGTAGTGCAACGCAGTGCAACATAGTGACCAGCGTTTTAATAACGTCCGTCTAACGTTATCGACGTTCGCTGAACGCATTCAGAACGTATGGCAAAAGTACCTCAAACGTAAACCCTAACATTGGAGTTACGTCAAAAGTTTTGAACATGTTCAAAACCTTGACGCGCCCCGACGTAACACGATGTAACGTGACGTATCTCGACATCGGTCTAACATCATTCTGACCTCATCATAACGTAACCCAACGTACCTCAACGTAATGACCAAAAGTGACCTACGCCAGGCTTACGTTGGTTCTTACGTCATAGTGTGACAGGGGTATTAGATGTTGCAAGGATGTAACATTTCAACAAACAACCAACCCTATGGGTGGCCACAAAAAACCCTGTAATACATTACTACGAGCCCAACCATATTTGACATGAAGATGAATTGACATTTACGGTCAACATAATGATGAAAGGTGAGTGAATTGTAATGCAACAATCACTACAACGTGATATGATAGACTTGAAAATAAAACATGTATGGAGTTGCTAAATGTCAACAGCTAGCATGTGAAGCAATCTACTGGCTGGTTGGTTGTTTTATGTCCTGGCAACATCTAAGGTCATATCAGGACGGGTATCAACTTATGCCAGTGCACACTCATGGTGACTCGATAGTGTTGGTACACTGGGAAGTCAGGTTGCCAGCACCATGACCTGATATCCCACTCAGTCACATTATCCTGATACTGAGCTAACCCATCCTTGCCCTATCCTATTAATGCCAAGCGCCAGGCTAGGAGGCGACCAGTATCAATTTTATAAGTCATTGGTTTGACTCGACTGGGAACCAAACTCCCGATCTCCCACACACGAGGCCTGCGCTAAATCTATTCAGCCACCCCACCCTGTAGCAATTTACTGGACAGGAATGTCTAAACAAATAACCGATAAAGCCTCCAGATGACAATTATTAATAAACTTGTCTTCCTTTTTTAGGGGAATTTCTTTCCCTCAGCCACAAATATATGATTGTGAGCTTTTTAATTTATTGAGTGTCTATTGACACATAATTGAGTGTCTGCTTTTACATATAAAAGCGATGGTTTGAACAAAAAAACAACCATTTCTCCCCGTGAATATGGCCTATGCTGGCGACATGGAGTAAAGCAACCACCAATCAATCAATCTAGATGACATAAAATTCATAAAGAACCTCTCAGAAATCATGAAATATCTGATCTCTCCTTTAGAAAGGTAGGGGTAGACCTATTTGAATTTAAAAGAAATACATATAGAATAATTACAGACTTCAGCTTTCCCGTTTTCTGCCATTTCAGCATACTCAGCAAAGTGGTGAGTGACAATGGACGTCAGTTCACAAGCCATGCGTATAAATTACTTGTAAAAGAATATGATTTCACTTCAACGGCTGAAGACCAGTCAGTGCCTTGGCGCTGACAAAATATGTATTCACAATGAATAAAACTATTTACCAACAAAAAACGTTTTCAAGCATTCAACATCTACCAGAGACGATATCCGAATGAGTTGAGCGTCCGCCTGCCGTCCTGGTAGGTCGTGGGAATCGAACTCGTGGGTTCGAATCTTTCCCTAATCAAACCAATGACCTACAACTTGATACTTGTCGCATCATAGCCTGGTGCTTGGCATTACTAGGATAGGACAAGGGGGAGTAGAATGAGAAAGACCAATTGTCCACGATTGAAATTTCCCCTGCTGAATCAACTAACATAAAAAAGGGGGGAAAAAAGGGGTCAGTCAGAACGTTATGTACAAAGTACCAAAAAATGAGAGGAAAGTTAGATTAGAAGTTAAACATAAATGTAATATTAGTAAACTAGATAAATGCCCCACTGCCCAGTATAATTTATAGCGAGCAAAACCGAGTATATTCATTTATCTATAAACAAAATAATTGTAGGAACTCAAAACCATAAAACAGCACAACTTGAACCAAATGTAAGTGGGAAGCAGAATGATTGCAATTGGCCCACCGGACGCGGTGGCCGAATCGGTAGAGCGCAGGCCTCCCGTATGGGAGATCGGGAGTTCAATTCACGGTCAAGTCAAACAAATCACTTAGAAAATTGATTGCTTCCTAGCTTGGCGCTTGGCATTACTAGGATAAGGCAAGGACTGGTTAGCTCAATGTCAGGATAATGTGACTCAGCGGGATATCGGGTTGTGCTACTGGTGGCCTGATTTCCCAGTGAGACAGCACTATAAAATTGCCATGAGTGCACACTCTCACAAGTCAGTACCCGTGCTGATATGACCTTGGATTTTTCTAGGATTTAAAAAACTCAAACAAATAAACAAACAAACAAGCAAATAGCCCTCAGCAATTGGCTCTGACTCTGGCAAAAAACTCAAAACACCTCCAAACTACACGCAATCATGTCTTTTGGCATTTTACTGGGCGTTTACAAATGTGTTCAGCTATTGCCTGTGTGTGGGACCGTGTCTAGCCGACGTCATATGGTGCTCGCGTGATTTGGTCAAACTGAAGGCTCCTCTTCACAAAGCATAGTCCGATGAAGATGTCAAAATTTGCAACAAAAATACTGACCCAGATTTGAATTGCCAAACAGAGGGGCATAAATACTAAGTACATTTAATAGCCTGAGTTGCATTTTTACATGCATGCCAGAATTAAGTTTTGCATTTTTTTCACTCCAAAATGCTTCAAATTCAACAATCTAAAATAAAATGTACCTCAAACTGAAATAAGATAGATTATAGCGTGTATGCAGGTATTGCATGTATTGCAATACCTCAGGGAGTTTAACGCCCCTGCCTTGCAGAGTTGTAAACCACTGCCTTGTGGTACAGGTTCTTGACAGAACCAAAGGCTAAGGGAGCAAACCCTGAACAGAAAACCATGTCACTGTGGCAGCATCAAGGGTGGTTGATGTATGGAACTCCCAACATCTCCCGACCAGCCACTGCAGGGACAGATAGTTTTGCGCCTGTCTGGACATGTTCTTGCCGGTGTGAAACCTCTATTTGCTCCCCGAGAGAATGCCACTCGTAACTTGCAAAAGGCAGCAGCACTTCAACACTTTTGCAGGCAGCTTTCATGATGATGATGATGATAGCAAACAACTTCATATATTTATGTTTAAACAATGACAGAAACTCAAAACTATCGGACTATGGAATTCTAAGTAAGGGTTGTTCTAATATTACCAGATTAACTTAGCAAATAAACCTCCAACGTCTTTACTTACTAGGATCACATGATATTACCATAGAAACCAGAACTTTAAAAAAAAAAGTATTTATTTCATTGTTTACTAGTCCGTAGTTCTTTGGGCCCCAATCACGTGACCGGAAGTGAAGTAGTTGGAGACCGCCGGAAGTCAGCCATGCGGACATGCGTAGTACACTCCAGCCACATTCGAACCGGAACATTGGCAATGGACTGATGGAGCATGCGTGATCGGCGCCAGTACCGGATATAGGGTCTCAGACTCAGAGAGTTCACATTGGGGCAGCAGTCAGAGTTTTTTTACTAACAGTATATTAAAGTTGCATAGTCCGATGGTTTTGAGTTTGTGTCATTTTTTGAGAATATATTAGATTGATTGTTAAAATATACCTTGTTTTAGTTTGAAGTAGCTTCTATTTTAAATGGGTAACTTTTGAGATATTTGAAGTGCAAACATGCTAAATTAATGTTGGCAAGCACGCCAAAACTCTGACACAATACACTTTTGCAGTAAAGGGTTCTATTAAATTGCCTCAGTATTCCATTTTATGTGACAACAAATGTTTAATAAGTGCACCAGTATCTAAGTTAGATATGTATAATCAAATCCAGGTGATCGTTTTGATTTTGAAAATTTGATGCTTCCTTGGACTATGCAGGTTTAGTCTAATGGCAGAGATATCAACACTCGCGGTTACGTGACTCAAAATGGATGCCACTCTGGTCGTAATGACCAAAGTTAGTAAAAACCCGTCAAAAGTAATATGAAATCTGTATGGTAGGCACAACAAAACATGCTATTAACAACCTGTTATTAGCAAAGTATCGGTGAAGTATGATGATGCGCATTGACAGTGCGTCAGAGGTCAGCGCATACTACTACTACAATATATTAGTCCATGAGCTAGATAAAATTTGACTACAAAAAAGAAGGGCAAGTCGCCACTATATTTTTTCAGTTAGCTTTATGCACTAGGGTTAGAGTTAGGGTTATTGTTAGGGTTTGAACTGGCCAACATCAACCACTTTGAACTGGATTGAACCAGTCAGAGCTGGCTTGAACCAGTCAGAACTGGGTTGAACTGGTTTGAACTGGTTTGAACCAGTCAGAACCGGCCAGAACCAAGTTGGCCCGGTTTGAACCTGTTTTAACCGGTTTGAACCAGTATGAACTGTTATGAACCGGTTTGAACCGGTGTAGCAGGAAAACGCAAACCTTGTATAAATCGCAAACCCCCAATTGTGATTTCCTAGGAAATCGCAAACCCCCATACCAAATATGGGCATGGGGGATTTGTGATTTCCTAGGAAAAAGAAGGGCTCATTCCAATCAATAAATTCAACATAATATACTTGCCAAATTCCAATATAAGTATAAAATAGTGTGTACAATTTGACATAAAATATGAAAAGAGCTGCATAAAATATGTCACACCAATCCGACGTAAAAATAGGCAATCTAATCCATCATTAAACAAATATATAAAATACATAAAATATCAAATTGTAGAGTCTGTGGAATCTGTGATGAAATCAATACAGGCAAAAGGAGAAAGGAAGAGTATAAAGAGTCAAGTAGAGAGAGAGCCAAGCCCTCAGGTTTGTTATTTATAGTGGTACATGGATCTGGTATGGCACACCACCTGACCTTATTCTCCAATGAGAATCAAACATCTCAAGCTCCACCAATGAACATCAAGCATTCTTGGGTTCCCATGACTACAGTGATCTGCCCACCACCATGTGGCGTGGCTGCTTGGCCACCACCTGCCTGAGCTGAGTGTGTGGTGATCCGTGACTAACAGAGGGGGGGAGGGTGTCATGAGTAGAGCTCTAAGTGCCCCTTACACACTATCTCCTAGTGCCTCTTTCACACTATCTGACTAACACACAATGACTATTGGCCATGAGTAAAGTATCACCAGCAACTACATATATACAATTATGCACCTGGTGCTATATACCTTTTACCATAATAGACCATTTGCATTCCCCCACCAATGCTTTTTATCAGAATATTTTACTAAATGTTCGCTATAATTCAGCATAAATTACAAATGCTCGTTATAATCCAACCGCAATCAACCAGAACACTCTATCCGAGGCTTACAGTGGATCGAACATTAGAGTCTAAGAATATAGTTTACTTTTAATGTTTACATAATGGGTTTTTTAATGTTTTATCCCAAACTGGATTATCTAACAACCTCACTAAAGGTGCAGAGTTCGATGAAAGCATCACATTTTCAAAACCAAAACATTTAGCTCGATTTTATCCTACATATCCAACTTAGATTCTGATGTGTTTATTAAGCATTTCTTGCTATATAGAAGGGGATATTAAGTCAATTTAATAACACCTAGTAAAATATTCCGATATGTAGCATAGGGGGGAATGCAAATGTTCTATTACTGATCAGTGTACGTGACTAGGCGCATGTATGTATATATATATGTATTGGTTGGGGGTGTCTGAGGGGATGTAAATAGACATAGTGGTGCTGGCAGGTCTGGGTGCGATTGCACTCAGGGCCTACCCCCTCTGCTGGGATAGGGATCACCACACTCAAAGGTCAAGGTTGGTGGTGGCCATGGGGCCATACAGCTTGATGATGGTGGGCAGACCACTGGTATCCATGGGGACCAGGAATGCTGGATCCCTATTGGTAGGGCCAAGAATGCTTGTTTTCCATTGGGGGGAAGTGGTGGTTTGATACTCTACAATGAACCCAAGTAACCATATAAATAATAAACCAGAGGGCTTGACTCTCACTTCTTCTTTACCCTTTATACTCTTCCTTTCTCTTTGTCTGTATTGATTTCACTATAGCCTGCGTACACAGCCACATATGTGAGCCGTAGCTTTTACATAACTGGTCGACCATGACGAGTGGATTAGTTGAGTAGTGGATTCAACTTTACAACCAGTTACAGCTGAAGACTTGCTTGTCAACATTAATGTTGTGTTTTCACCATAAATATTTCTAAAGTTAGCGATTTACAATAAAAGCTTATTTAAAAATTAAGTGAAGTAGATTATAATGATCAACCTAATGTATTTATCTCAGGAAGTGGCAACAACTCAAAACCATCAAACGACAAAACTTTAACCGGGCAGTGGGGGAAAGGTGGCATTTAATGTAGTGTAGTAGTCTGCACTGATCTCTCAGGCAAGGAGTCACATAGACAGGTAGGTATAGATAGGGTGGTGATATCAGGGAGCCTATGTGGTGTAATGCTTATTACACTGGCCCGGAATGCAATGTGGTGTACTCTGTGGCGAAGTGGTTAAAGTGTCTGACTTTTTTCTAGGTCGGACTCCTAATCTGAGGGTTGGTGGTTCGATTCCCCATGCCCCCACCTCTGCCAATTTGGATTTCCACTGCCGTGTATAACTTACAGCGTCATCAAAGGCCAGTTGCTCTCATATTATGGCTATGTGGTGTGGGAGGTTAAAAATCCCTTGGGTTGGTAAAAGTGTAGGCTCGGGCTTTCTATCGACAAACTGTCTAATGATGAAAACAAGTCTATTCAGGCTTATCCATGATAGGCAGTATAAATCTTCAGAAGAAAAAGTTAGCACACTGGCTGGAGTGCAATAGATATGGGTTTGGTTCACCCCTCTAGGCAAAATATAGTAGTCTGGATTAATGAAGGTTGACTGTACTTGTACTAGGAGCCTGCTCCCTATGTAGACATTAATGTATCTTCTGAGGACAACATTTATTTAAGCTTTGAGGCAGGAGTGACAATACCAGGTCGCAGGATATTAATATTAATATATAGCAGGAGTCTCATATTAATTTGACCATAAATGTTGCTAGGATGCAAAACACAAATAAACAAACAAACAGGCTATTAATTATCCTAGGAACCTTCAAAAGGCCATTAACATCACAAACACAACTGTACTTATTCACAGTCTGTACATGAGCTCCACCACCACCACAAGGTCGCTGCAGGAACTACACTGTCTACTATCGCAATTCTTCTGCATCAGGTGGCGGTACACTAGTGGATCCTGGGGTGGACTGCCCATACTGTGCCTGACTGGTGGCACCGCCTACAATGAGAGGTTACCTTCGACCTGGCTGGGCACGGGGGCGGGTCACTTGGTCTTGTGATGCCACGGTGGGCGGTGGAGAAGAATAAATGGTGGAAGCGTACATTCATGTCTTCTTCGTTATTATGTCAACGTGATTCAACTAGAGTGACCAGGGAGAAACTGGCCGAATGCAGCCTATTACAGTATTACAGGTATGCAGGTATAGCAATACCTCAGGGAGTTTGACGCCCCTGCCTTGCAGAGTTCTAAACCACTGCCTTGTGGTACAGGTCCTTGACAGAACCGAAGGCTAAGGGAGCAAACCCTAAACAGAAAACCATGTCACTGTGGCAGCATTATGGGCGGTTGATGTATGGAACTCCCAACATCTCCCGACCAGCCACTGCAGGGACAAATAGATTTGCGCCTGTCTTGACATGTTCTTGCCGGTGTGAAACCTCTATTTGCTCCCCGAGAGAGTGCCGCTGGTAACTTGCAAAAGCCAGCAGCACTTCATCACTTTTGCAGGCAGCTTTCATGAAATGAAAATGGAGAGCGGCAGTCAAGTAATGAAAGCAGTCTTTGTCGCATCGCGACCGACAGCATGATGATGATGATGACAGTAGTAATAACTTGCGTAATGTCAAACAACTATTTCTCAAGGAATTATTGGTGGCCCAATCATGGTTGGTGGGTTTCGGTGGTCAAACACTGAATATGTGTGAGACCACTCGATTATGAAGTTCTAACCAGACGGGATGGCCAAATGAGTTAGAGTGTCTGTCTCCCGTCTTGGTAGATGGTCGAATCGTGGGTTCGAATCCTGGTCGAGTCAAACCAATGACTTAAAAATTTATACTTGTCGCTTCCTAGCCAGACCCTTGGCATTACTAGGGTAGGGCAAGGAGCAGTGGAATGAGGAAGACCAGTCGTCTGCGACCGAAATTTCCCCTGCTTAAACAACTAACGTACCCAAACAAACAAAAATTAGGTAGGGACAACAAGGGGTTGGGGTTGGGGAGACTAATAATTAATACTCTCTAGAAAGAGAGGTAAATGTTACAGAAACACGCCCATGCCCCCACCTCGTTCCATCTGTCAGCAGACGTGACCTATTAGAAAAATATCAGTCTCATAACTTCATTTGACCTTGCTATTGGGCAGCAACCATGCCATGTGTGTGGAGACGAATGTTCACTGGGGCATGACGGGGTGGGAGGGTGAGGGCGGGGCAGGATGTCGGCTTAGAAGTGTGGCTGCTTGTTGACAGGGTAGCAACACACACTCTAGATAAAAGATTCACCTGGTACTTGTAGTACACGGGTGAACGACAACGTAGTCTAAATACGGGCGAAAATAGCTTTAGTATGGAACATGAAGTAGAAACTGTGGTTCCATGATCAAATGGCTACATATATTGGCACAGATTTGCTGAAATGGGAGAGAATGCAAAAAGACAAGATGGCGGCCAGAGAACGCCATCGATTTCACTTTTAAATTGCATTAAAGTATAAGTTTTATTATATTTTCCAACTCAAAAGTAGTGGGTAAATATGAAGACATCTACAAAGAATAAATGTTGCTTCTTAGATTGTGAAATTAGGCGCTCATTTCATTAACCCGCTTTTTCGACCGTTTTTATATAGGGTTGGTATTCACCCATGTACTGCGAGTACCGGGTGAATCCTTTATCTACCCACACTCCAGATCACAAAGTAAAGCTTGTTTTATTAAACAAGGCCTCTAGAGCACATTGATTTTGATCATCGGCTATGGTCATTCGGACAGTAATTTTATTTTATGAAACCCACTACCACCACATCGGCTACTCTTTCCTATAAGCAGCAAGGGGTCTTTTATGAGCACTTTCCCACAGACAGGACAGCATATACCACAGCCATTAATGAACCAGTTGTGGACCACTGGTTGGAACAGAAAATAACCCAAATTGTAAATGGGTCGACTGAGCAGGATTCGATCGGATAACCCACATCTTCACATGTGGATACTCTACCGCCTGGGCTATGTCCCGCTCCTCTCCAGATCACAGTTACCTCTCTTATTGTCGGTCCACCCAGGTATAGTGAAATTGACGGTGTTCTAGCGCTGCCATCTTGTCTTTTTGCACTCTCGGCCATTTCACCCACTCTGTGCCTATATCATTTATATGGGAGCCACAGTTTCTAGGTCCTGTTCCATACTAAAGCTATTTTCGCCCGTATTTACAGTACGTTGTCCTTCACCCGTGTACTACAAGTACCGGGTGAATCTTTTATCTAGGTCCCCCCCACACCCTCCCGCAAGCTCCAAAGAGCCACACAGGACGCAGTGACCGAATCGGTAGGGCGTAGGCCTCCTATGCAGGAGATCGGGAGTTCGATTCCCGGTCGAGTCAAACCAATGACTTACAAAACTGAAACTTGTAGCTTCCTAGCTTGGCTCTCAGCATTAATAGGATAGGGCAAGGACTGGTGGTTAGCTCAGTATCAGGATAATTTGACTCCGTGGGATATCGGGTTATGGTGCTTGAGGCCTGATTTCCCAGTGGGGCAGCACTATAAACTTTCTGTTACTGCGCGCTGTCACAAGTCGGTACCCGTCCTGATATGACCTTAGATGTTGCTGGGATGCAAAATCCCAACAACCAACCAACCGATAGGCAAGTAAATGAAGGCCCGTCGTGATATGACCTTAGATGTTGCCAGGACGTAAAAACCTAACACCCAACCAAGTACTTGAAGGCAGCAGCAAAGTGTCATTGACAACCCCATATTTGGTAGCAGCCACTTTCCCAACATCTCCGTTTAAGCATTCAAGTGTGAACCTGACACGTGATCAAATGGAGATTACAGGATTAGTGCAAACACTAAGTGGGGATGGTATGGTTTTGTGAAAACAAGAAAGTCTGAAAATGTGCCACATTAATCATGCAAGGCATCAGAAATTAATGAAAGATATTGGAGTAGTCTGAACTGACGTCTCAGGCAAGGAGTCACGTGTGAAATAGGCATAGACATTAAATTGATTACACTGATTGCATGGTCCTGACTAGATAAGAGATTCACCGGGTACTTTTGGTACACGGGCGGATGACAACGTAGTGTAAATACGGCCGAAAATAGCTTTAGTATGGAACAGGAAGTTGAATGCCTGCCTCCAGTATCAAATGGATACTTATATCGTCAACAAAATCAGAACTGTCTCTAAGTACTCTGATCGCAAACAACATTTGCATGGAGTGAATGAGCTAATCACAATTCTCAGAACAAGCCCCAGTTTGTTTATCTGATTAGACAATACATGTTCAACGCAGACGACAGTTCCTCAGAGCAGACAGTATTTCATGACAGGGGACAACATTTCGCGATAGCAGACATTTCTTGACAACAGCCAACATGTCCTCATACCAGACGACATTTCCTCAGACCACAGAGCATTTACTCAGATAAGATGACATCTCCACAGAACACACGTCATGCATTCAGAGCAGATGACATTTACTCAGGGCAGATGACATTTCTTCAGAGCAGACAGCATTTCGGTCAGAGCAGACATATATTCAAAGACATTTATTCAAAGGAGACATTTATTCAGAGTGGACATTTTTTCAAAAAGGGGTAAATATTTCAGAGAATACATTTCTTTGGAGCAGACAACATTTCCTCAGAGTAGACGCACCAGACGGGATGGCCAAATGAGTTGAGCGTCCGTCTCCTGTTTTGGTAGATCATGCGAGTCAAACCCGCGGGTCAAACCAATGACTTAAAAATGTATACTTGTCGCTTCCTAGCCAGATGTTCAGCATTATTAGGATAAGGCAAGGACTGGTTGGCTCAGTGTCAGGATAATGTGATTGAGTAGGGCATCAATCAGATCATGGTGCTGATGGCCTGGTCTCCCGATCGGGCAGCACTATAAAGTCGCCATGAGGGCGCACTGTCAGAAATCGG
Organism: Branchipolynoe longqiensis; assembly: GCA_030323885.1. Classification (NCBI taxonomy): domain Eukaryota; kingdom Metazoa; phylum Annelida; class Polychaeta; order Phyllodocida; family Polynoidae; genus Branchipolynoe; species Branchipolynoe longqiensis. Next base: position 11,771,097 of record CM059201.1, read on the forward strand.
TACCTTTCCTGATATGATCCGAGATGTTGCCAGGACGTAAAACTCCAACACCAAATCATCATTGAAGTGCATGTAGATTTTACAGACATCAAAATCTGTTACCCATTTCTTTTTTCACAAAACGACATAGCACAGGAGCGCAAATGCGCACTAACTGTTTGATAGGTGCATCAGTATTTATAGGATCAAATCTAGGTTAGCGTGTTAATTTGGAAAATGCAATGCTTTCATCGAATTATGTCAAAGTACAACGTCTGAACACTTTGACTTCTGGATACTGAATGGTTTATTCACGGCCTAGGGCTCGCTTGACCCGCCGGCTAAACTTTCGATGACGTCATCTCATTAGCATATTCCTTTGTCTCAAACTCTGCATCTTGTTAACATATATTAGCCACACACCTATACATCTATTACGCATATATCACAGATTACACTACTTTCACTTCAGTGAAAGAATAGACCACATCACCATTCCAGCCACGCGGTGCATTGTGGGATGTGTGGAAGAAAAACAAACCCCTGCAACGGGGCTAAGACACTGGGTGCAGCTATGAAATGTGCTAGTTTCAGCTCATCTCAGCTCCTGTTTGAAACATAGAATACCAACTAACAAAATATATATACTAAATTAAGATGTTAATCTTTTATCTAGCATTGCATTTAGATCAATCTAATCAGCATATCTTATACCATCTGCATTTAGATTGAGAAAAGTCTGGGCACTCAACTAGTGTTAGAGCCATAGTCAGAGTCAGTTTTACTCATTTAAATTCATGTTTGTATTTATATCCTATGGTTAATGACATTTGTTGGGTTAGGAAATGGGTAGGGTTAATCAGACATTGATTATATATTTCATTGAAACAAGTTCTTGTTGACACATTTGACATTTTAATATTGAGAACAAGAATTACTTATGTCTAATCAATGGTGATATAAACATCAGCCTGTAAAGTGACTGAAATTGTCATTCTTAGCTCAAAATGCTTAATTATGGAGAGTTGTGTCTTATACACATTCATTATATTATTATATTGCATCCATCCATGTTTGTTCCAAATTGTTATGTATTTTTATTAATTTAAACATCAGCCTGTAACGTGTCTGAGATGGTACGTTTCTTAGCTCAAAATGCTTAATTATGTAGAGTTATGCCTTAAACACATTCATTATATTATTATATTGCATCCATCCATCCATGTTTGTGCCAAATTGTTATGTATTTTTATTAATTTTGAATAAAATGAAAGTTTTTCCCTATCCGTATCGGCAAACTCAATGGCCGTAGCCCTTGCTTTGCTGCCAATGCCGTTTTCAGCACATGCACACTCAGAACGGTGATCTCGACTATTACCAGACGCTAACTTTATTAGCGAGAAACCTGAAACAGGCCTTCAGGCCTAAAGCAACAAAGTGACATAAAAGGCACTGTCTGCAAATATACTCAGTGCACTCATGCGTGTACATTTGGTGGACAAACACATGGTGGACAAACACATTACAATACCAGGGCAAAGACCCTATAATACTAAGACAGCTCACTCCCTATCTCTCCCATGGTAATGTAAATTTTGCAGTGCCACCTTGTGGTGGGTTTGATCAGCCGAGCTGCTGGTTGGTGTTTCACATGTAAACACATACAATTATATTATACATGAGATAGGTAAGTATGAATACACATCAATATGAAATTGCTATGAACAAACACACATCATCATCAGCATCATCATCAGCATTGCCATCATCACACATCATTCACATTCATATATACATTTACACATATAATATTGCACCTGTTTAACCAAGAGAACAGCCAGCACACCAAGTGGTGGGTTTGATTATTTTGATTACACAGTACAGGCTGAGTGAGCCGTCTTAGTATTATAGGATCTTTGACCAGGGCCAGTAGTACCCCCCCTTTTACCCCGAACCCCCACCAACCATTCCAGCCCCATCTAGCCGGTTGGTTGATTGTTATACCCCTGTCACACTACGACGTAACGAGCCAACGTGAGCCTAACGTGGTCATTTTTCGTCATTACGTTGACGTCCGTTGGGTTACATTATGATGACGTCATAATGACGTTAGAGTGACGTCGAGCTACGTCATGTTACGTCGTGTTACGTCTTTGCGCGTTGAGGTTTTGAACATGTTCAAAAGGTTCGACGTATCTCGACGTGAATCCGTTACGTCGGGATGACGTGACAATGACGTTAGGTAGACGTTCCGCGATCGCTATAGCAGCGTAAATGACGTTAGAGTCACGTTATGTCATGTCAGACCGACGGCCCGGGTGGGAGCAACGTGTGGGCAGCGTTTTGCACGTTACGGTCACGTTACTGTCACGTTACGGCGACGTTACGCTCACGTTACACTAACGCCCGGTCACGTCGCCAAAAACCCCTCCCCCCTAACGTTGTCACGTTACAGCTAACGTCACGACGTACACCGACGTTACTTTCACGTTACGTTCACGTCCACAATTTGCATATTACGCCCATAACGTCGACGTAATATAATTATTTTCACGTTCTGCCTACGCTGACGTAGTCACGTCGTAGTGTGACAGGGCCATTAGAGTTTTACATCCTGGCAACAGGTATGGTCCTATCTATGGCAACATTGATGGTGGTAATCTATGGCGACTTTATAGTGCTGCCCCACTGAGAAACCGATTTCCCACTCAGTCACATTATCCTGATAATGAGCCAACCAGTCCTTGCCTTATCCTAGTAATGCTGAGCACCAGGTTAGGTAGCGACAAGTACACATTTTGTAAGCCCTTGGTTTGTCTTGACCAGGATCAGAACTCCCGAACTACCGCACGGGAAGCCTGCGCTCTATCGATTAGGCCACCGCGTCCGGTAGTGAAATAAATATACGGGTGGGTGGGTGGGCATAGTTTTGTCCAGGTCATAAAGCCCCTGTCACAATATGGCGTATTGTGTCAGCGTATGCCGACATATGTGATTTTGCGCCAACATGTCGGTTACGCTGGTGTACGCTGAGACAAGTTACAGGTACGTTTGGCATAAGTAGAAGTAGTATGTGTTAACAGCCCACTGGTGTATGCGAGATAAGTTATGGGTAAGTTTGGCATAAGTACTATTTTTGAGCATGTTCAAAATTTTGCAGTATGACAGCATAGGTCACATACATTGTCATACGCTGACGCAATACCGCATAGTGTGACAGGGCCTTTAAGGCCCTGTCACACTAGCCTGCCGGGATGTGAGGCAGTGGTGGGTGGCGAGTGGGAAATGCGGGTGGGGGTTCTAATGGGCAGAGTGGCGGGAAAAGGGCTGGCCAATCAGAAGGTGGCAGGTGAGGCAACTCAGGAGTGGTGAGGGGGGGGGGGGGGGGGGGGGGGGGGGGGGGGGGGGGGGGGGGGGGGGGGGGGGGGGGGGGGGGGGGGGGGTCAGTGGGAACACTTGTTGTTTCATGCCAAATCAAAACAGCAAGTCAACCATATGCCTATTTGGGATATTTTCTAGAATAGCTCTGGCAGCATGATATCCCAAAGGGGCAGCACTATGAAGCTGTTATGAATACAAACATACACCTTTTGGCTATCTAAATCTACATATTGCTAGAAAATAAAACGCAAATGAATCGGTATTTATTCAAAGCTGCATACTCCTATGAAGCATGCAATTTTCAAAGCAAAAGCAATTATCTAGATTTGATTCTACATATCTAACTTAGATATTGAAGCGCTTTCACATAAAAGGGACTACTGAGGCAATGTAATAGAACATGTTACTGCTGAAGGGTATGGTGTCAGAGTTTTGGTGTGCTTGCCGAAACTAATTTGACATGTTTGCACTTCAAAGATCTCAAAACATAGCAATTTAAAATAAAAGTTACTTCAGGATTCACGTGCGGAAGGTTGAATGCTCAAACCCCAGCCTAATCAAACCAACGACTTACAAAACTGATACTTGTCGCTACCTAGCCTAGGATAGGGCAAGGATTGCTTGGCTCAGTGTCAGGATAATTTGACTGAGTGGGATGTCAGGTCATGGTACTGGCGGCCTTTGTTTTCCATTGGGGTAGAGTACTATAGCTTTGACATGAATGTGTGCTGTCACAAGTCGGTGCCCGTCCTGATATGACCTTATATGTTGCCAGGACATAAAACTCCAATAACCAACCAGTAGAATATAACGGTCAGTTTAACAAATTTAACCCAGAGAAATGACAGAAAACCAAAACCATCGGACTATGCAACTTCAATGTAATTGTTGCTCAATTGCATAATTCTATGATTGGCTGGTTTCTGTTCCATCTGGGGAATATGGAGATAATGCCACAGTTGCGTCTTCTGCCAAGGTCAGAATAACAGTGACCTGTGAGGTCACAGGTGACCGCCCAGAGGATCAGGCCACTAGCCATGGGTGGGATAGTCAAACATAGGGATTGTCCCTGTTAGCGTTCTGCCAACTGCTGATACTTCTGATTGGCAAAGATCAGCCGAGTTGAGACCGCCCGCCATTGTGTGCTAGTGGGGCTCATTACCAGTGATTACAGACAGCAACATATTAACAGGTAGAATGAGAAGTCTCAGTCCTTAAATCAAATCTGTATCATAAAGAGGCTTTGATTGATTGATTGGTGGTTTCCTTACACCGTGTTGACAGCATAGGCCATATTCACAGCAAGAATTGTTAACAATTTCGATTCAGCCATCACTTTTACAGAGTGCAAAAGCATACCATTAATTATGTGTCAATATATGCTGTGAATTGAAAAAGCTCCCAATTATATAATTTGTGGCCAAGGGAAATAAAATTCTAGATGAAAGTTAAAGGTTGTTAATTCATAATAATGGGTTTAATAGATTATAAAACAGGTAAGAATAGTCTCGATGGATCATCATCATCATCATGCTGTCGGTCGCGACAAAAACTGCTTTCATTACTTGACTGCCGCTCTCCACTGTTTTGTGCGGTTGTACATTTCATGAAAGCTGCTTGCAAAAGTGTTGAAGTGCTGCTGGCTTTTGCAAGTTACCAGCGGCACTCTCTCGGGGAGCAAATAGAGGTTTCACACCGGCAGGAACATGTCAAGACAGGCGCAAAACTATTTGTCCCTGCAGTGGCTGGACGGGAGATGTTGGGAGTTCTTTACATCAACCACCCTTGATGCTGCCACAGCGACATGGTTTCTGTTTAGGGTTTGCTCCCTTAGCCTTCGGTTCTCTCAAGAACCTGTACCACAAGGCAGTGGTTTACAACTCTGCAGGGCAGGGGCGTTAAACTCCCTGAGGTATTGCAATACCTGCATGGATAAACTAGTAGGAAATGGTTATATTCAGTAGATACAGAAACGCCTATTTTATTGATCGCTAATGTGTATTTATCACACTTGCAGACTTCCCATGCGGAAGGCCGAATGCTCAAACCCCAGCCTAATCAAACCAATGACTTACAAAAGTGATACTTGTCGCTACCTAGCCTGGCGCTCAGAATTATTAGGATAGGGCAAGGATTGGTTGGTTCAGTGTCAGGATAATTTTACTGACTAGGATATCAGGGCACGGTACTGGCAGCCTTATTTTCCAGTGCGGTAGAGTACTATAGCATTGACATGAATGTTTACTTTCACAAGTCGGTGCCCGTCCTGATATGACCTTAGATGTTGCCAGGATATAAAACTCCAAAAGCCAACCAACCAAGCTATTATAGTTTTTCCTCTGGAACTATATTTCGCTGAATATATAGGGTACTAGTGTTATTATTGTTAAACATGTGTGGAGTCACTCTAATCGATTATCAGACTTCTGGGAGGTCAACCACCACCTGATCCGTCCCGTAGACACTTGCACACTTCTGGCTACCAGTGCTGGCCATTTCCCATGGTGATGGGAATACTCCACATGCGCATCGACTGCACTCAAACGGGTAATTGACCCCGATCATGCATATTTCACACCACCAATGCCAGCAGCAGCCTTCCACGTTGTTTCCCTCGAAGGGTTCCACAGCTGCTGGATGTACACGCGGCTCATTGTAGTTAGCCAGAAACATTAATAATCAAGTAAAGAGGCAGGCAGAAAATGCCAGCCTCACATCCTCTTATGATAATAATGTTGTTGATGTGATCAAAATGGCAAATATTGAGCCTAGAGAAGGATTCTGGAAAAGGAACCTCTTGCATTCTGGCCTAATGTGCTAACTATTACACCACCTAGGTTCCCTGATGTCATCACCCTATCCAAGCCTACCTGTCTATGTGGCTCCTTGTCCGAGAGGTCAGTCCGAACTACTACATACATACATATATAAATATATATATATATATATAATATATATATGTATATATATATATATAAACAGTTGGCCCCAGATAAACAGAACAATGATAAGACTGATGTGGTTGAGAAGAACATATATATTCTCTGGCAGAGATATATTAAATACCCACCTAAAGTTAAAATGTGACCGTCCCGATGGCCTATGGGCGATAGCGGCCAGACACAACTGGCATACAGTGCCTAGAGCCACACAGAGTCAGTTAGATAGGATACAGTGATATACTATTGCCTGGGGAACTGAAGATAGATAGTGTCCTTGTTTATATTCCCATAATCGATTATAGAGCACATATATATCAATTCTTCGGTACACAAAAGAACATAGGAGAGAGTAAGTTTGGTTTGTATTTAATAACAGGCTATAGGATTAATAGCCCTAGCCCTGCATTTATACTCGTACAATGCGTTATACATCACATACATATACATATATCATGCAATGTATAAGCATTATGCGAGTATAAAGGCGGGTGAAATTGAGACCGTCGCAATGCAAGCTGGATACAAAGAGATCAGTTTTCGCACCGACATGAGTTAAGGGTGAAGGGGGGAGGGTGGCAGGGGCAGGGGAGGAAGGGGAGGGGGGAGGGGAAGGGGAGAGAGGGGAGAGGAGAGAGGGGATAGGAGAGAGGGCAGTGGGGAGGGGGCAGGGGGGGGGGGGAGGGGAGAGGGGAGAGGGAGGAGAGCGGACAGAGGAGAGGGGAGAGGGGGGAAAAGGAGAGAGGGGAGAGGGCAGGAGGAGGGGGACGGGGAGGAGAGGGAGAGGGCAGGGAGGGGGAGGGGAGAGAGGGGGTAGGGCAGGGGGGAGGGGGAGGGAAGGGGAGTAGGGAAGAGGGCCGCGGGAGAGGGGGAAGGGGGAGAGAGGGGAGAGGAGAGAGAGGAGAGGAGAGAGGGCAGTGGGGAGGGGGCAGGGGGAAGAGAGGGGAGAGGGGAGATGGGAGAGCGGACAGAGGAGAGGGGAGAGTGGAAAGGAGAGAGGAGAGAGGGGAGAGGGCAGGGGAGAGGGGGAAGGGGAGAGGGCATGGGAGAGGGGGAAGGGGAGAGAGGGGAGAGGGCACGGGAGAGGGGGAAGGGGAGAGAGGGGAGAGGGCACGGGAGAGGGGGAAGGGGAGGGAAGAGCGGACATGAGAGGAGGGTGTAGTGCTTTAGGGATAACAGGGAGGGGGCAGAGGTGAAATTGTGACTGTCTCAGTGCATGCTGGGAAAGAGTCAGATCAGTTTCCTGCGCACTTTGAAATGCTAGGCCTTATCGTGTTGGGGTGGAATTAGTTTGGTAACGTCAGGGGTGCACACTGATCGCCCTGTAGCTAGCTGTTGGACATCAAGAGTCAGGGTCGTCACGGCAAGTTAGCTCACCTTACATAAAAGCAACCACCGCGTGTAAGTTGGTTGGTTGTTGGAGTTTTAGGTCCTGGCAACATCTATTGTCATATCAGAATAGGTGCTGATTTGTGACAGTGCACACTGATGGCAACTGTATGGTGCTGCCGCACTGGGAAATTAGGCTGCTGGCACCATGACCCGATATCCCACTCAGTCACATTATCCTGACCCGGAGCCAACCAGTCCTTGCTTTATCCTATTAATGCCGAGTGGCAGGCTAGGAAGCGACAAGTATCAATTTTAAAGTCATTGGTTTGACTCGACCTCGAACGGCATAATGTGTCAATGGTGACAGTCTCATCAATGAGGATCAATCACTGTTTGACACATGGCACATATCCCCCACAGCAGGAAAGTAAGGCTTGTTTTATTTAACGACGCCTCTAGAGCGCATAGATTTTTATCATCGGCTATTGTCATTCTGACATATTTCTTTGGAGGAATCCCGTTGCCACCACATAGCTACTCTTTCTGATAAGCAACAAGGATCTTTTATATGCACGTTCGCACATGTAAAATTCGATTATAAGACAAGATACAAGAGAGGGTTATGGGAACTACAGGGACTCATCAGGCAGAGGATTAATATCCAGGCGGATAAGGATATATCCAGCCAGCACAGTCCAGTGTGGGTGGGTGGGTATGGGTGTGGGGGGCTGTTTCCCCCACCTCTATTTGGGGATGTCAATCATGCCTACAGCCAATAGGAGGACAGCCAATCAGAAGCAGGCTCTCCTGTGCTCTCCAATCAGATATTGTTGTACTACTATATATTACCAAACTGATGATAATTAAAGGATTGATTGATTATCTACTAAGATGCTGTGTTGTCAGGTATGTGTGCTGTGTTCTGTGGGACTGTCAATAGCAGTTATGTATGAGGTGATAACTATCTACATACAGTAATGGGAGTAACGATCCTTAACTTGTACTGATGGCATTATAATGATGGTTTACTAAATAATATCTATGAAATGCGGTCCAGTAGCAATACTAATAATATGTGAAGTATGGTAATGTAATCATACCAAATTCAGAAACATAGGAAACACGGTAATGTTACAATAATCAGAACTTCATACACAGACAGGACAGCACATACCACATCCATTGCTGAACCAGTTGGGGACCACTGGTTGGAACGGAAAATAGGACAAACTACAAATATGTCCACTGAGCAGGATTGATCGGATGACCCACCACCCTCACCATTACAAATACCTAGGCCTTGAGTTGGACAGCCAACTAAACTACAAACTATGTATAAATAAAATTATCCTGAAAGTAAACCATTAACTGTGGCTATTTGCAAAGCTAAGAGACTACATCACACAAGAAATGTCAATAACAATCTTCAAGGGCATGGTGCTTCCCTATTTTGTCTATGGAGATGTACATGGGTGCGTACATGGGTGTATATGAGATGGCGTACATGAGATGTATATGGAGATGTACATGGGTGCGAGAAAAGAACTACTAAAAAAACTGCAAATAATGCAGAACAGAGCCCTACAAATCTGTCTAAGAGTAGGCAAGCTGCACCCCACCTATAACATACACAAAAGAACTGAAGTGAAATTACTAGAAAATAGGAGGATAATCCACTTGAAAACATTAGCATATAGCTATAATCAAAACAATAAACTCCTAACAAAACCACAAAGAGCTACTAGAGCAAATAATGTGCCACTACTAAAGCAGACCAGAAGTCAAATAAAAGCTCATGAGAGAAGCACCCTGGAAATGGCTGCCAAGGTTTGGAATGCCCAAATGGTAAAGGAACGACAAATTCCTGACCTAAAAACTTACAAAAAATATCTGTGCAAAATAAGGCTAGGAAACCCCCACTAAGCTGCACTGCAAAGGGGCATGTGATATGTCACGGCCCACCAGCAGGACACCCAATGGAAGGTAATCATGCCAAAAGTAGCCAGATAACACACCACACAGCTACATACAAGCCTATGATATGTAAATAGGAGTAGGCTAGTCTAGTAATGAGAGTAGAACAAAAAAAATACATATATGCCAAGAACATTTTTTTTAAAACTAACATAGGCTACTAACCATACCAACCAACTATCTATCTGCTTCTGAAATGCAGGCAATCAAATTACTTATCAATATCAGCAGCTACTGTGTGGTAAGATAACACCAACACTACAACTGGCCAGCATTGAAAACAAGCCTGGGTACCCGGGCTTATATGCTATGGACAGTATAAATACAGACTCAATAACAAAAACAAATTAAATTTTAAAAAAGGTGGACACTCCACTGCCTGAGCTACGACTTGCTCCCGCTCGAAAAACTAATTTGACATGTTTACTCTTCAAATATCTCAAAAGGTATCCATTTAAAATCAAATTCACTTCAAACTAAAGTAAGGTAGAATACAACAAGCAAATCAATATATTAATCTTAGAAGAATTACAGAAACTCAAAACCATCAGATTATGGAACCTTAAAATGCGAACTGGCACGCATTCATGGCCGAACGGGTACTGGCTGCTGACAATGCATATTTATGACACTTGTATACAGTATAACCCCGTTAAACCAAACTTGAAGGGCCCCTAGAAATGTGTTTGCATTAACCGATCATTGGTTTAACCGAGCTGTGGCTTTGACTTTGACTTTGAGTAAGTGTGTATTTCAGTGGCCTAGGGTCTGACAATTTTGATTGGATTAACTGATAATTTGGATTAACCATCTTTGGTTTAGCCAACTTTTGTATATGATAGATGGTAGTATTTTGCCGAGCCGCCGAAACAAGTTTGGATTAACCGATCGTTTGGTTTAACGGAGTTTGGTTTAACGGGGTTGTACTGTAGTGCTTCCCCACTTACGTACCGCAGTGCCTGCCGGCACCACGATGTAATATCCCACTCAGCCACGTTATCCTGTAGCCTACCAAGCCACTCATTGTCCCTCTGTTACTAATGCCAATCACCACAACAATTTACGACAAGTGTCAATTACATCACCTACTCGGAGTACATATTGTTATCCAAATTGTTAATACAATAAGAGGATATGAGTCTTGTGCTTGATACATGAGACCAGCAAAATGTGTATGTATGTAATTATCAGGGTTCCCAGCTAACAAAAATATATGGAACCTACATCGAGCCATGGAATGGCTTTAAGGGAGAAACGCAGCGGGCAATGGTGGCACTACTCTGAAATATGCATGATCGGGGTCAATTACCAGCATGCAGTCCCAGAATGCAGTGGGCGTGGATGTACATAGCTCCCACCACCACCGTGGGAAAGGGCCACTACTGGTAGGTGGACATGCGTAGGTGTCCAGGGGAAGGAACAGGTGGCGACTGCCCCAAAGACCCTATAATACTATGACGGCTCACTCAGCCTGTACTGTGTAATCAAAATGATCAAACCCACCACTTGGTGCGCTGGCTGTTCTCTTGGTTAAACAGTTGCTTTATTATATGTATAAATGTATATATATATGAAAGTGAAAGATGTGTGATGATGGCAATGATGATGATGATGATGTGTATTTGTTCATAGCAATTTCATATTGATGTGTATTCATACTTACCTATCTCATGTATAATAAAATTGTATGTGTTTACATGTGAAAGTCCAACCAGCAGCCGGGCTTGATCAAACCCATCACAAGGGGTCACTGCGAAATTTACATTACCATGGGAGAGATAGGGAGTGAGCTGTCTTAGTATTTTAGGGTCTTCAACTGCCCTCTCAGAAGTCTGATATGGATATGGACTAGGATCCTTGAGTGCAAACAAATGAATTATTGCTATATCCGTGTTACTTTGATATGCGATGCTTTCTGCTCGGTTGAACGTCACCAGTATCATATGAAGTCATAGCAATATAATAAGTACCCTCGCGATTAGTGCTGAACATGCAAAATAACAAAGTGAAGGAAGACCAGACAGAATGGCTGAATGGCCGAATGGCCAAATGGCCGAATGGCCGAATGGCCGAATGGCCGAATGGCCGAATGGTCATATGAGTTCAGCGTCCGTCTCCTGTTTTGGTAGATTTTGGGATTCGAACCCGTGGGTGTGAACCCTTGTCAAGTGAAACCAATGACTTAAAAATGTATGCTTGTCACTACCAAGCCAGGCGCTCGGCATTATTAGGATAGGGCAAGGACAGGTTGGCTCAGAGTCAGGGTAATATGATTGAGTGGGTTATCAGGTCATGGTGCTGATGGCCTATTCTCCCAGTTGGGGCAGCACTAGAAAGTCGCCATGAGTGACTACTGTCACAAGTTGCTGCCCATCCTGATATGACAGTAGATGTTACCAGCACATTGAAATAGCTATGGTATGGGGAATAAAAGTGGGCCTAATGGTAACCAAGCAACCAACAAGTGCAGGACATTATTCTGCACATCAAAAGGCATGACCTGCGGCTGAGCATGGGCGGGCTTCAAATGGCACTCAGCCTTCGGCTTTCACCCACTTCAAATCACCCCATCCACCCACTCATACTCTAATCTAAACAAAATGTAGATGGGTTGGTTGTTGGAGTTTAACATCCTGGCAACATCTATGCTAATATCAGGATGGGTGGTGACTTGTGAAAGTGCACACTCATTGCGACTTTATAGTGATGCCCCACTGGGAGACCAGGCCGCCAGCACCATGACTTGATATCGCAGAGTCACATTATCCTGATACTGTGCTAACCAGTCCTTGTCCTATCCTAATAATGCTGAGTGCCTGGCTAGGAAGCGACAAGTAACAATTCTTAAATCATTGGTTTGACTAGGCTTGGATTGGAACTCCCGACCTTCCGCACGGGAAGCCTGCACTCTATCGATTCAGCCCCCAGGTCTGGTCAGGCGCAATGTTGAAGTGGACACCTTGGTTTTATTATGGTAGTGGGCGAGCGAATAGTGGTGGGTGGCTATTGGGTGGGCTTGTCATCATAATCATGCTGTCGGTCGCCATGCGACAAAGACTGCTTTTCATGAAAGCTGCCTGCAAAAGTGTTGAAGTGCTGCTGGCTTTTGCAAGTTACCAGCGGCATTGTCTCGGGGAGCAAATAGAGGTTTCACACCAGCAAGACAGGCACAAAACTATTTGTCCCCCGAGTGGCTGGTCGGGAGATGTTGGGAGTTCTATACATCAACCGCCCTTAATGCTGCCACAGTGACATGATTTTCTGTTTAGGGTTTGCTCCCTTAGCCTTCGGTTCTGTCAAGAACCTGTACCACAAGGCAGTGGTTTACAACTCTGCAGGGCAGGGGAGTCAAACTCCCTGATGTATTGCTATACCTGCAATACCTGCATACCCTTGGGTGGGCTAGTATATACCAAATCGGAATAGGAAAATGATTAGAGCGATATCGATCCATATGGGAGATGATGGACTCGATTACTGGCTGTGTAAAAAGAAGGATTAAGATAATTTAGTTTAAAATGAATCGGAATTTCAACAGCAGGTAATGGGTCGTTCTCATTCCACTACGCCTTGCCTATTGTAATAATGGCGAACGCCAGGCAAGGCTGGGACAAGAACACATTTTGTACCCCTTTGGTTTGACTCAGTCGGGTATCAAACACATGAGGAAAGCAGACAAGCACTTAACTAGACCCACTGGGAGACCAGGCCATCGGCACCATGACCTGATATCCCACATAGTCACATTATCCTGATGCTGTACTAACCAGTCCTATCCTATTAATGCCAAGCGCCAGGCGAGGAAAGCGACAAGTATTAATTTTATAAGTCAATTGTTTGACTCAACTGAGATTCAAATTCCCGATCTTCCGGATGGGAATCCTGCACTCTATCGATCCGGCCACCGCATCAGGTATAATGGTTAGGATGGCAAGTGCGGGTTCAAATTCTGCTCTTGGCGCAATATTGCCTTGTTTTGCATCAATCCACCCCTCCCACATGACACAACTTTAATAGTTACCACAATGGAGACACACCCTCTTTGCACATGGCAGTGTACCTCAGAGATCTACGAATCGTTGATGAAACACAACACCTTGTAAAATATTCTGACTTTATTCGAGAAGAAAATGAAGAATGTTTGTCTAATGTAAAGGAATGGACAGAATTAAGAGAGGATAGAGAAGAACATAGGGAAGCACGTGAGCTTTTGCAAGTTGAACATAGACAGCAAGAGGTACGAAATAAATCTTTGAAAGCATACGGTAAGTCTGTACCCTTATTGGACGGGTCAGACAGGGGAGCATTGCACAATTGGATAGATTTAATAGAACGTATCGGGACTCTAGCTGATGTTTCAGACTTAGACATTATCCGGTTTGCTGTGTCGAATGCAACAGGTACATTGCATGAAGTTCTCTTTACTGCTTTTCAGCATAAAAATGCTAAGTCCTGGGATGAAATAAAGGAAGTAATAGCTTCTACTCTACTGACAGCGGATGAACGTAGTCATTTAAAAGGGATAGTGATGGCTATGAAGTAAAATGAAGGGGAAACGGTAGCTGCATACTGTCAGTGGTTCAAAACTGCTGCAGCTAAAGGTTGGAATCTTCCTACTGCAGTTTTTGGCACTGATACCTTCGAGATACTCCTTTCTAGATTTGTTGACTCCTTACTTGATGATAATACCATGTGGTATGTAGAGACAAACTGACCAAAAACTCTTGAAGAAGCCTTTGAAATGTCTATACTCAGTGATAGGTCTTTTATTAGGCAGCAGAGACTTGTCTTGGTAATTTAGCTATTTGTGAGCAAATGGATAGTCTAAATAGTACTTCTTTAGATTTTTCCAAGTCTTTCTCTTCTCAAAGAGGTTCTAAATCCTCTAGTTCAGATAGTCAGGTTCTGAAGAATATTTAGGGTGAGATTAAGTCTCTTAGAAAATGCATGGATAACTTGTAGTTAGGCAGTGGTATTTCTGAGCATTCAGCAATTCATGCTCTGAATGCTGCAACGCCTTCTCGTGTCAGTTCTTATAACCATGGTGTACGTTTTGATTCGCCGCACATAGACCTAGGGCTGCCGGTCGGGGTAGAAAATGCTTCTAAAAATAGGCATACTTCAGATCACTGGTAACCATGGGGACCAGGAAAGGTGGATCCCTATTGGTAGAGCTAAGAATGCTTGTTTCTCATTGGGGGAATAAGGTGGGGTGATACTCTACACTGAATCCATGTACGATATAAATGATAAACCAGAGGGCTTGACTCTCTCTCTTCTTTCACACTTTATACTCTTCCTTTCTCTTTGCCTGTATTGATTTCACTATAGCCTGCCTATACAACCACAGATTCCAGCAGTAGACTTTACATACTGGTGACCACACCTTAGAGCTGAGATCTGCAATGTTAACTCTATGGAGACCTGTCGAGCAACCAAGCGTCTACCATCGACGTCGTAGGGTTTTCTCAGAGTTTGACAGCCGGAAAGACGAAATGGGTGGGCCAAGCATATCGATGCAGGACTAAATGGGAGTAGCGCCAAATCTGATTTGTACCAATGTAAGATCGATGCTTGCAGACTGAACACTAACTCTAGAGTGTCACTAGGACCTCTGAAGTGTCAGAGAGTTGGAAAAAGGTTGGATTAGACTAAAAATGGTCGCAAATTGTTTGCATGCATCTTTTAACATCATATTGAATGTCAGAAATGTGCTATTTTCTTCGTAGATGGCTTAAAACGGTGATTATAAAAATAAAATTTTAAATAATTGTATTTATTTTATTCGAAGTCAGAAACCTTATCCATTAAAAATGATAGATATTTAATATTATTAATTATTGGTTGATGGATTCAATAAGGTAAAATGAAGACAACGTAGTGATGGCCAGCATTGAAAACAAGCCTGAATACCCAGGCTTATATGCTATGGACAGTATAAATACAGCCTCAATAAAAAAATAAAAAATAAAAAAATGTCAACTTCTTTCCTCGCTGCTTGGGCAGGTGGTAAGAAGTGGAGGGGCGGAGTACGTTGTAAAATATTCCGATTTAATGCATTGGTGGGGGAATGCAAATGTTCTATTATCGATTAGGTATAGGTGAGGAGGTGCATGTATGTCACCGCACATGTGTATATGTAGGTGCTGGTGGTGCCTGATTGAGAGGTAAATAGAAATAGTGGTGCTGGCAGTACTGTGTGTAAGGGGCACTCAGAGCCTACCCCCTAGCCCCTCTGCTAGTCAGGATCACCACACTCAAGCTGAAGGCAGGTGGTGGCCAGGGGAGCCACACAGCTTGGCGGTGGTGGGCAGATCACTGGTAACCATGTGGACCAGGAATGCTGGACCCCTATTGGTAGAGCTAAGAATGCTAAAAAACCCTCCTTGCAACCCAAATAGTAGGAAGGAGGTCGACGGTCAATATGGGTTCTTTCGTCTTGGTTCTTTGGTCACAAAGTGGTCGCAATCGGTCGCAAGCCATAGTGTAACTGGGGCATTAGCATCAGCCCACCCGCCCCCATCCCCTCTTATTGGGGTCTCTTCATGGCGAATACCTCCTCTGGGTGTCCAATAGATTACTATAGAGCGCCAGGTGTCGCCACTAATTCCAACGCCAAAACGATATATAGCGCCACTTTCGATTCATGGTGTCCCCTGGCGGGAGTCTTAGCAGTCACGGAAAGAGGTCACCTACTTACTGCAGTGACCGGAGGTGTCCAATTTGGGGCGAGTTCAATTTGGCGGTAAGGGGGCGGGGGTGGGAGGGGGAGTTGGCAGGTAGTATGGGGCCGAGAGCTTATTGGGACATTCTGCTGACACGCGTATTGAGAGTTTGTGTCTGTTGATTTCTCAGGAAGGACGGAGACTGTTCCCACAGCAGGTCACAGCTTCAGCTTACACATGCCAGAAGTTTTTTTGTTTGTTTGTTGGTGTTTTAAGTCCTAGCAATATCTAAGGTCATATCAGGACGGTTACGGATGTGTGACAGTGCACACTCATGGTGACTTTATAGTGTTGCCCCACTGGGAAACCAGGCCACGAGAACCCTGACCTGATATCCCACTCTGTCACATTATCCTGACACTGAGCCAACGAGTCCTTGCCCTATCCTAATAATGTCGAGCGCCTGGCTAGGGAGCGACAAGTATCAATTGTTAAGTCATTGGTTTGACTCGACCAGGGTTCGAACCCACGACCCCACGATCTACCAACACGGGAGACGGACGCTCTAACTCATTCGGCCATCCCGTCTGGTCACATGACAGAAGTTGAGCCCTATGTTTCACGATAGACAACCGTCAACTCATTCGTCCATCCCTGCTGATAAGTACATGACAGAAGTTGAGCCCTATGTTTCACGATAGACCGTATACTTTAAACTTACTTTGGACCTAGAACGATGCTCTTCCCCCCGACTTAACCGGACGATAACCGGACGAAAACCGAACGTTAAACGGACAAACCAAACATCAACCGGACACGTACCGGACTGATCACGGACATGTCAAAAACCGACGGACCACATTTTTAAAAAATATTTTGTATTGAGGCTGTATTTATACTGTCCATAGCATATAAGCCCGGGTACCCAGGCTTGTTTACAATGCTGGCCAGTTGTAGTGTTAGTGTTATCTTACCACACAGTAGCTGCTGATAAGGTATTTGATTGCCTGCATTTCAGTAGCAGATAGATGATTGGATGGTATGGTTAGTAGCCTATTTTAGTTTTTTTAAATGTTCTTGGCATATATGTATTTGATTTATTTTTACTCTTATTACTAGACTAGCCTACTCCTATTTAGATATCATACGCTTGTATGTAGCTGTGTGGTGTGTTATTCCCACAACACCATCAATGGACTCTTCAGGAAACAAACCGGAGACGTAACGGATGGGTACCAGACATGAACCGGACAAAATGGACTAAACGGACTTAAACCGGATACCAACTATACATGTCAGTCCAGTGGTGTCCAGTACAAGTTTTGTGCATGTTCAAAACTTGCCACCATACACACTGGACACCACCGGACAGAGAACGGAAATGCCGGATGTCTACCCTATATAAACCGGACATTGACGTATTTCACCGGATAGTGTCCATTTTCTATCTGGTACCCCAATCCGGTAAGGTGTGACAGCCTTTAAGGTTCTTGCTGTGCATTTGCTTTTAATGGAGATAACCGCGAAAGCATCCCAGGCAAATGGTTTACTTTAGACTAAATAGAACTTCCCGTCTGTGTGTTCACCAGCCGCCGCGAAGTCTGACACACCAACTAAAGAGTGTTGTCCATCTGGTCACCTACACCCTGTCCTAATTAGTAACCACGGGGCCTGCAAAGTCTTGAAAAGTCTTGAACTTCAATTGCCCCATTTCGAGGCCTTGAAAAGCCTTGAATTTAACCTATTTTGGGTAATTAGTCTTGGAAAACCTTGAATTCGATTAAACTGTCCCCACTGATCTAAATTAGTCTGAAATTGCCATTCACCATTATTGTTGTTTTCCTGAAGTCCACATGAAACTAGTCTTGAATTGCTATCAAAATCAGCCTTGAAAAGCCTTGAAATAGCATATCTTCACATGTGTACGGCCCCTGCACACTGTCCACTCTGTAGTATTTGCTACCACTGTGGATATCCCTCTTGTCTGGTGTGTACACTGCATCAGTTCTCTGGATTGGTGAGGTGTGCCTCCTCCACCACCCTAGCCGGGTCAGCAGCTTGACACTAGGGCCTGCCGAGTCCCAGCGTTAGTACCTCGAAATACTCATATTGGCACCGGGCACTGTGGCCGAATCAAGTGTGGGAGATCGGGGGTTTGGTTCCTGGTCGAGTCAAACAAATAACTTATAAAAAGTAATATCTGCCGCTTCCTAGCCTGGCGCTATGCATTAATACCGACCCACCCTCTGGGGAGGCATAAGACTAACGCATGTAGATATATACACATAAACAATACTCCTACCCATAGAGGTGGGAAATGAAATCACCAAAATCCAGCAAACGGAAACGGAAATAGCCCCCTATGGGCGCCGCCATTTGTAAACTTCTGTTGAATAATCGAGAAATCTAAATCCAGCAAACGGAAACGGAAATTGCTCGTCGAGCTTCGGGATGCAGCAAACAGGGTGGATGACAGCGATTGGCATAACGCCTTAATGATGCTACACTGGTCCCTCACTCCAGACCATCCATATATGGCATAAGCATATTCAGCGCTATACGGAGCGACCCAACCAGCCACGGTGCGACCCAACCAGCCACGGCTGCGACCCAACCAGCAACGGTTGAACTCGTTTGAACTTGTTTCCGCTACAAAGGTACGACGTCACTGGGACCAGTGTACCTGTTCCTCCGCGCTACTCTGCAGCAAGGTTGTCAAGGCATTAGGTCCATAGACCCAATTGACGCTATTCGGGGTCAGCGATTGGTTAATAATATATCAAAACAAATGCCCACTGCCATAGAATTTGCCGATATGCACTGTTCAAAAGTTTATTCAAAATTAAAAGAAATAAAGAACAATTTGGCATAATCATGGATGCACAAATGAAATATTAATAGTTTATTCCGCGGAAATGATGGCCGTATTCGATTATCACGACCCCTACTCGGATCACCCGAAATTGAACACCGCGAGTGGAGTAACAAAATACATGCTCAGAGTTATATCGGGGGTCAGTCCTAAGCATAGCTTATTCATATTAGGATAAGGCAAGGAGTGGTTAGCTCAGTGTCAGGATAATGTAACTGAGAGATTGGGTCCTGGTGCTGGGAGCCTGATTTCCCTGTTGGGAAGCACTATAAAGTCACCATGACTGTGCACTTTCACAAGTCGGTACTCATCCTGAAATGACCTTAAATGTTGCCAGGGCATAAAACTCCCTACAACCAACAAACCACCTCATATTGGCTAAACCAGACTGGATGGCCAAATCACTTGATCACTCACTTTTTCCAAGTGGAATGGGCATCGAACCCCAGATGAGTCAAAGCGAAGACCTACATAACTGATATCTGCCGCTACGTTCCATGGAGAGAGTGTTATCTGTGGCGGAGTGGTTAGAGTGTTTGACTTTTTTCTAGGTCGGACTCGTAATGTGAAGGTCACTGGTTCGATTCCCCATGCCCCCACCTGCCAATTTGGATTTCCGCCGCTCTGTATAACTTACAGCGTCACCAAAGGCCACTTGCTCTCATACCATGTCTATGTGGTGTGGGAGGTTAATAATCCCTTGGGTCGGTAAAAGTGTAGGCTCGGGCTTTCTATCGACAAACTGTCTAATGGTGTAAACAAGTTTATTCAGACTTATCCATGATAGGCAGGATGAATCTTCAAGAACAGAAAAAGGACTGGTTGGATCAGCATCGTGATAATGTGACTGAGTGTGATATCACACCATCATCTTCTTCCCAATGGATTTGCCATGAACGCACGCTGACATAAGTCAGCAACCATCCTGCCAAGATCTTAGATGTTGATAGAACACGAAACCTGCAAAGAAACAATGAATCTCATGAGATGAAAATGCCAGGAACTATGTTCCCGTGAGATAGACAGCACGATGGAGGGTCTAGTGGTTTGGGTGCCCCGTCTCATGGAGCTGGTCCCCTGTGGGTTGGTTGGTTGGAGGTTTGCATCCTGGCAACATCTAAGGTCATATCAGGGCAGGTATAAACTTGTGACAGTGCGCACTCATGGCAACATTATAGTGCTGCTCCATTGGGAGACCAGGCCACCATCACCATGATCTGATATCCCACTCAGTCACATTATCCTGACACTGAGCCAACCAGTCCTTGTCCTGTCCTAATTATGCCGAGCGCATGACTAGGAAGCGACAAGTATCAATTTTTAAGTCATTGCTTTCACTCAACCAGGGTTCCATGTGGGAGATCATGAGTTCAATTAATGACTTACAAAATTCGCTTCCTAGCTTTGCGCTCAGCATAAATAGGATAGGGCAAGGACTGGTTAGCTAAGTGTCAGGATAATTTGTCTAAGTGCGATATTGGGTCATGGTGCTGGCGGCCTGGTTTCACAGTGGGGCAGCGCTATATATATATTTATATATATATATGAGGGGTTCAGGTGCAAAATCACATAAACGCCATGTTCATGAAAAGTGAGATAACCAATAGAGACAGCACTTCTTAGTCCCTAATAGCCAATGAGCAAATCAATTTTGTTTCAAAACATGGTAAGTCCTACGTTAAATCGGACCTAAAATACGGTTTTGTTGCAAAACCTCATAAGCGCCATCTGAGTTTGTCTGCAGAACCACGTAACTTGTAGAGGGCCAATCACCGGCGCGCATCAGATCACATGATGCACAAAATGGCACTGCCCAGAATCACTATTTTTGCACGCTGATTTTGCTAGATTCCTTTGGTGTACGGCTGTTTTGTCAATGTTAATTATCGAAACCTATGATGCAATTGATTAAAACATGATGTTATCACTATCGGGAAAGAGTAAATGATGTCAGCCACAAAATTCCATGCATTCTAAAGCCAAAGCAGCTCAGTACAGTGGAGAAGGTTTGATTCCTCATGTCAAATGCACACATAACAATACCGTGTGTACAGCCCAAACTCTGACTGAAAATGATGTACAATACATAAAAGGGCAGCTCTATGTGACCACAGATGAAGTTAAGCAAGATGCCTTGGTGGGTGTGGGGGGGTGGGGGAGAAGAACTGTCTATGCTCGGCGCAATAGTCCAAATATGGTGATAGAACCTATGGCCACGATGCTTTAGGGCAAGCGCGAATACTGGAGAAGGTGCAGCAGGGGGGGTCCAATAATCCCAGCGCTACAGGGTAATATTTTATACGAGCTGTGGGTCTGGTTATCTAGGTTCCATCTAGACTTCGCCTTTCGCGCTCCTTACCTTTTTGATGCATCATATTTGTGACCCACCATGGGAAAAAGCTACCTCCCCGGGCGGCGATCGTGCTATCGTGAAACTAAAAATACATATGATGTAAATGTCCCACAACCGCTATTCTAACCCGCAACCACTATTTTTGTATTGGATCATAAAAATTGTCACAAAAGGCGATATTTTGAAGAAAGAACTACAAAATCCTAAAAGTGGAAGGTCCATACGGTATGTAATAATCAAGTGCAAATTCAATTTTGAAAGTGATGATGCTCCCGGACATTTCCAAATGGTCGGTCGAATTACTCATATATCCAGTTCCAAAACTCCCTATCCAAAGTTCTGAAATCTGTTAGTTCTGAAATTATTAGAATAGGACAAGGACTGGTTGTCTCAGTGTCAGGATAATGTGACTGAGTGGGATATCAGGTCATGGTGCTGGCAGCATGATATTCCAGTGGGGCAGCACTATAAAGTCGCCATAAGCGCGCACTGTCACAAGTCGGTACCCATCCTGATATGACCTTAGATGTTGCTAGGATGTAAAACAACAACAAACAGAACAACATCTGAAATCTGAAAAGCTCTGAAAACCGAATCCATAACACTGTTCATAATCTTTATTTATCACACTTAGTGTGAATATTCATGTTTCTCCAGAGAAATATTAACCCGTTTGATAATGGTTTGGAAGTAGCAAATTGATTTCTTGTGACTTCATATTTTATTACACCGACCCCTCAAATGGGGATTGTTTTGTTTTGTTGGTTGTTTTTTCACGTCCTAGCAACATCTTTTTTTTGTTGTGACAAGTTTTTTTATTCTGATAAGCTCCCGTGAGGGTGCTTCTTTTCAACGCTGGACATCTACGGTCATATCAGAATGGGTACCGACATGTGACAGTGCGCACTCATGGCAACGTTATAGTGCTGCCCCACTGGGAGACGAGGTGGCCAGCCCCATGACCTGATATCCCACTCAGTCACATTATCCTGACACTGAGCCAACCAGTCCTTGACCTATCCTAATAATGCCGACCGCCAGCCTAGGACGCGACAAGTATCAATTTTTAAGTTATTGGTTTGACTCGACCAGGGTTCGAGCCCACGACCCCACGATCTACCAACACGGGAGACAGACGCTCTAACTCATTCGGCCATCCCGTCTGGTCTCGGATATTGGACGTCAATCACAAAAAGAGGGGGGGGGGGGGAAGAATGAACAAAAAAAAAAAGAATTAACAAAAAAAAAAAAAAAATCGGGGGGAAAACCCGCCGACCAACTCTGAGCAATTCGGAAAAGTGGCATCTGCCGCGCGTTTTCCCCCTTTATCACCCTCCTCACAACAAATTGAACACCTCTGAGAGATCTGATCAAATGTATGGCTTCAATTAGGCCAAGCAAATTGCGGCTGGTTCATTGAGGTCAAGCTCTTTTGACCCTCATGAGGCAATTGGAATTTTTCAATTTCGCTTCTAGCTCCACCTCCATCCCTCTCCTCGAGTCTGTAAACTGTCGTTTGGATTCCGTGTAAAAGGAAACCAGTTCCGTTTCGGTTAATTATTTATTTAGATGCACACTGCAGAACCGCTGCAGTAGGCAAGGCTTGGAGAGGCAAGGATGGTGGCTGGTAACCTTTATAGCATGACTCACATTCCGTGATAATCAGGAAAAACGCGAACACAGCAAATATAGTTATGACATTTTTAATTAAGGAAAGTTAAACGTCAGGTTATACAAATGTCAGCTCACAAATGCTTAAGAAACGAGGCTAGAGATGCTATGGCCCTACTTTCCACTTTCACATGTAGGGTGGGTGGGAGGCCAATTTAAGGCTGGTTGTTATCTCCTGGCTCCTCCGGTCGTAATGACCAAACTCCATCGCTGCGCCACCTTATATAGCAAAAGTCTACCCAAAAAGGGGCGCATCGGCAGTACGAGTGTACTGCATAATACGTCATCAAGTCCTGTTTACCCGATCGGCGACCAGGTTTAGAAAAGACCCGCTAGTCGGCATTTGAGTTTGTTACATAGTTCTAAAGAATTCCGCTAGTCGGCGACATAATAGACGACCTTAGTACTGGCACGCCTTGGTCTGTATTCGCAATCCTGATTACCCGCAATGCCAAAGCATTACGCACAATTCAACATGAATGTCATTAATCGGATATTCCTCTTTTCAACATCATCATCATCATCACCACCATCATCACCATTATCACCATCATCATCATCGATCCCTTAACCATGAGGGTCATTAACAGGGATGCCAACATTGTGTGACCAAAAATAGGAAGATTTTATCATTTTATTAGGAAGATGATAAGTTTGTGCATGGAAACACATGGCACGACAATCGGACATATATCATGATATAGTATGATCATACAATATATAATATGTATATAATTATATTACATACTCGTTCATACAAGTCCCACCATTGATCCAACTATAATGTGGATGAGGCCTTGCTATGCAGATGCATACAGGGAAGCAATACCAGAGGTCACTCCAAGAAGCTTTTCAAGCCAAGGTACAACAGCTCACTCAGAGGGGCCTTCTTTTCACAGCGAGTGATAAACATGTGGAATGAGCTACCGGAAGAAGCGGTGGAAGCAGCTACCATGAATCAATTCAAGAATGCGCTGGACAGGGCCTGGGCCAGAGAAACATTGCTGTACGATTTCGAGCCTGCATACCATTAGAGCTGAGAGCTACGGGCTTTGTATAGGCTACCACAAGCCTGCATCAAAGAAGAGGATAATAATAATATAAAAAATGTGTCTATGTGTCATTTTCTAGGCACTGCTTGCCACCTTGAGCTGCTGATGTTTTTAAGCTGCTGTAAGTAGCTGACTTTGCCTTTCGTATTACCTGATTTATTTTTAGGTAGCTGAGAGTGAAAATCGTGAGATTTGCACATGGAATCGTATTATCGGAAGAGACTAGCCAAAATTGGAAGTCTTGCTCCAAAATGGGATCAGTTGGCGCCTCTGCATTAGGGCACTAAGAGATGACTTAGCCACTATTTTTCTCCAGTTTTTCTGTTCTCCACTGCTGTGGGCGACTTGCGAAACTCCAAGCCTGTGCGCTCCCTGTTGTTGTTTTCCTTTTTAGGTCACTACGAATAGTATGTAGTTATTGTCATAAGGGCTATTTAAATAAGAAATATTGCATCTGGCTTGGGATTGGAAGACAGACTTCTTGACATTTTAGGGCTGACTTCATATTAATTACCTCCCATGATTCATATTAATTACCTACCTGTCTAACCATGTTATTACATTCAGCTAATGAAGTGTTTGTGTTGTATCTAGTCGGGATCACACCTTCAATGCACTGCGCCACTGGAACGGTGATGTAGTCTATAACTGTGTTCACACACGCACTTTAAATCGATTCATATAAATCGACTTGCCTAGTTTGACGCACATTTGCTGTGTGAATGCGACGATGTGTCAATTTAGGGCTGAATCGATTCGTATAAATCAGTTCATGGAAACCACCTTTGTGAGGTAGTTTATATGAATCGATTTGGCTTGAGCGCGTCACGCACATGCGCAGTCGAGACCTTAGTTTGGTGACTTTCCGGTCGATCAAAAGCGCATATTATAGAATTTAGTCTATGAAACCGCTAGCAGTGCACAGATATTTTTGTCATCATTTATTTTTAGGGTTTCACTGCCCAGCAGAAGTTTTGACCGTTCCAAACCAATACGATTCAGTCCATACAGATCTAGGTCGAACCCACTCTCTACTGGTGACGTCAACTAACCAAAAGTGGTGCTGGTTAGAATGGACTTGCTCATGCGCAGATATTGATTTCCGGCTAAAAGTATTGCATGTGTGAACACGACACTAAATCGATTCATATAAATCGATTTGTCTAAGTCGACATAAAAATTGTGTGTGTGAACACAGCTAAAAAAGGCATGCGCTCTGTCCACACTGCCTGGCTCGTGCTCTGGTGGAGCGCCGAGAAAGTGACGAGGCAGTGGCGAATAGGGCAATCGTCCAGCGGCCTTAAATCTAACCCTTTGAAAAGAACCTTTGGAAATAACCATAAGACACTGCTTTCGAGAATGGTCTTTGGAGAAAAAAAACGCCTTTGGAAAAATGGCCTTCGAAAAGAATCTTCGTAAAGATTCTTTGCAAACTGCTATAAAAAAAGTGGGCAACATAAATGACCTCTGAATTTGGGAATTTCCTTTTAAAATGCCTCGAAAATGCCATCCGAAAATGCCATCCAAGAGCAAGTTTTGAAAAGGGCTTTCATAAATAGCCCTCACCGATAGCCTTTGAAATCCAATTTTGAATGAGTCTTTTCTGAATACAGCAAAAAGCAATCTTTGAAAAATGTTGCTGAACATCCTTCGAAAATGCCCTTCAATGAATAGGCTTGAAAACAAATGGATTATTTATTTGTTAGCATAAGTGACATTCACAAAAGAGGGAGAGAGAGAGAGAGAATAAAAGAAAAAGAAAAAGACACCTGTAGTTGTGAACAGGGTGAAAATGCCACCCTCTAAACTTTGAATGCAATTTTGAATAATGAGGCTATCTCATTTATTTGTTCAGGGTTTCCAACAAGATTTAATGGTTGTAGGTTTAGATTAATGCTCTTCTAAAGATCCTTTGGACAAATCGACAACTGACCTTGAGGCGGCCCCTAGTAACTTGAACTGTAGAGACCAGCTCGGCACGGACACCATGATGGCGTCCTCTCCTCTTCCCCGCCCCTCACTCCCTCCCCCTCCTCCCTCCCTCCCCCTCCTCCCTCCCTCCCCCTCCTCCCCCCCTACCCGTCCTCCCTCCCTCACTCCTCCATTCCCGTTTCCCGGGCTGCGCATACCAACCTTTGTTAAGATCCTAATTCTGTGGCAATTCGACCCCTGCAACCCGACGCCACCCCAACACACCTCAACACACACAGATATCCAAAAGACAAACGACCAAAGCACATACAGAATGATTGACAGGGCATGTTATGCCCTAGTAACGAGCGAAATAATGGAACAAAGTTGTGTGGCAATGTGCACTCCTGACTGATTTACTGAGATATCATGTGATTGACTGTGTCCCGTTTGTTTGTTTCTTTTTTGTTGTTTTATGTCCTAGCAACATCTAAGGTCATATCAGGACGGGCCCCGACTTGTGACACTGCGCACTTATGGCGACTTCATAGTGCTGCCCCACTGGAAGACCAGGTTGCCAGCACCATGACCTGATATCCCTCTTAGCCACATTATCCTGACACTGAGCCAACCAGTCCTTGCCCTATCCTAATAATGCTGAGCGCCAGGCTAGGAAGCGACAAATAGCAATTTCTAAGTCATTGATTTGACACGACCAGACCAAGATGGGAGACGGATGGTCCGTTGCGTCCCGAGATCTCACCTCATATAGTAGAGGGATAGATGGTTAAGTGACATCATGAAAACCTGAAGACTGGCCATTTTAAAAGCTCACCTACTCTTTATTAACTGGTGAGTGGGTCGATTTAGACGGGATGGCCGAATAAGTTAGAGCGTTTGTCTCCGGTGTTGGTAGATCGTGGGTTTGTGGGTTCGAACCCTGGTAGAGTCAAACCAATGACTTAAAAGTTAATACTTGTCACTTCCTAGTCAGGCGATTGGCATTATTAGGATAGGGCAAGGACTGGTTGGCTCAGTGTCAGGATAATGTGACTGAGTGGGATATCAAATCATGGTGCTGATGGCCTGGTCTCCCAGTTGGGCAGCACTATAAGGTCGCCGTGAGTGTGCACTGTCACAAGTCGGTAGCTGTCCTGATATGATCTTAGATGTTGCTAGGATTTAAAACACTAACAAACAGATTAATAACAAATCCCAAATGCGGTAAATAGCAACAGGTAGCCGGAAATGGAGTGGGTATTGCAGGTATAGCAATACCTCAGGGAGTTTAACACCCCTGCCCTGCAGAGTTGTAAACCACTCCCTTGTGGTACAGGTTCTTGACAGAACCGAAGGCTAAGGGAGCAAACCCTAAACAGAAAACCATGTCAGTGTGGCAGCATCAAGAGCGGTTGATGTATGGAACTCCCAACATCTCCCGACCAGCCACTGCAGGGACAAATAGTTTTGCGCCTGTCTGGACATGTTATTGCTGGTGTGAAACCTCTATTTGCTCCCCGAGAGAGTGCCGCTGGTAACTTACAAAAGCCAGCAGCACTACAACACTTTTACAGGCAGCTTTCATGAAATGTACCATCAAGAGAAACCTGAAGCTGAGAGACATTAAGACCGACTCATGGCCATCACTCTCACAGCAAAGAGATAAATGGAAAGCGGCAGTCAAGTACTGAAAGCAGACTTTGACGCATCGCCACCGACAGCATGATGATGATGATGATGAGCCGGAAATGGGAATGGCTGTAGCCGGAAATGGGAATGGTTACAGCGATTTGTTAATAATAGCCTATGGGCTTAATGCCTTGACAATGCACTGCCGCAGAATAGCACACGCCGAATCGAGGAACAACTACACTGGACTCTCCTTACAAATCTTCTATATATTGTCCGATGACGTCACCGGGACCAGTGTATGTGTTCCTCCATGCTACTCTGCAGCGAGGTTGCCAAGGCATTAAGTCAATAGGCCCAATTGACTGTATTCGGGGTCAGCGATTGGTTAATAATATATTTATATCAGTACTTTTTTCACATGAAAAGGAAGAAAGCAGAAGGACAATACTTATGAGGTGCTGTCCCCATTTAAAAAGAACACAGATACATTGCTTATACCATAGATATAATAAATAGAAAGATACAAGTTAAAAGCATATCAACATTACCCTCAATACTGTAAATTACATCTGAATATTTATGTACTAGACTACTATGTGTTTTCCCTCTGATGAAGCTTAAACATTTTCTTTTTATACATTCGTTTCATTTTTTAGTAGGTTCTGGTTCAGACATAGTCACACATATATGTATCTTTTGCACATATTAAAATGCTTGAAGTATATTTTTAATTTATCTACATCGACTTCTGTTTAAATCACACAATATCAGTACTTAAAGAATGGGAAACTATTCCTGCAAGGGTATGCTCAATATGGGACAGTGGTCACCCGTTTTTCCTCCTTTCCTCGCTGTGGACCCTTCTCGATTTCACAGAGGGAGAGCCTCACACAGCCTCGCTTTGCCATCCTTATATATAAAATCCTTGACCACACCCGTTCAACTCTCATTGCACCTTCATGTGGCATCACTATGAGGCCACAATAAGTGCGTCTTGGTATACGTCGGTACCCGACCTGCTCTGGCATGAATGTTGTCAGGATATGAAACCTGAAAGGGGCAGCTAAATAACCAACACACCTTTTTTTTTCTTTTTTTTTTTGGTCCATTAGTTGTTTAAGCAGGGGAAATTTCAGTCATAGACGACTGGTCTTCCTCATTCCACTGCTGGTCGATAGAAAGCCCGAGCCGACACTTGTACCGACCCAAGGGATTTTTAACCTCCCACACCACATAGACATGGTATGAGAGCAACCGGCCTTTGATGACGCTGTAAGTTATACACAGCGGTGGAAATCCAAATTGGCAGAGCTGGGGGCACGGGGAATCGAACCGACGACCCTCAGATTAGGAGTCTGCCCTAGAAAAAAGTCAGACACTCTAACCACTCCGCCACAGAGAACACCACGTACAATTGAATGTGACCTGATGCAGTGGCCAAATTGGTAGAGCGCAGGCTTCCCTCCCGTGCAGGAGATCGGGAGTTTGATTCCTAGTCAAGTCAAACCAACCAACCAATAGACTACATCACCATTCCAGCGGCACAGTGCATTGTGGGATGCGTCAAAGCAAAACAATCCTGTGAGAAGGACATGGCACATGCTAATACACTGGGTGCAGCTATGAAATGTGCTAGTGTCAGATCATCTCAGCTCTTGTTTGAAATATAGAATACCAACTAAAAAAATATATATAATAATTTAAGATATTAATCTTGTATCCAGCATTGCATTTACATCAATATAATATGCACATTTTATGCCATGTGCATTTAAATTTAGACAAATCTCGGCAGTGTTAGAGCCATAGCCAGAGTCAGTTTTACTTATTTGATTAATGTTTCCATTTATATCCTATGGTTAATGACATAAGTAGAACTAGAAAATTAGTATGGTTAATCAGACATTGGTTATATATTTCTCTGAAACAAGTACATATTGACACATTTGGCATTTTAATATTTAGAACAAGAATTAATAATGGTGATGTGGATATCCCTGATTGTTTTGTGTGGAATTGTATATTTCTTAGCTCAAAATGTTTAACTATGGCTAGTTTTGTCTTATTCATCGGATCATTATATTGCATGTGGGCATACATGTTTATGCCAAAGTGTTATGTATTTCTATTCATTTTGAATAAAAATCGAAGTTTTTCCCTATGCGTATCGACAAACTCAATGGCCATTCGCATTTGCTATTCCGCCAAGGCCGTTTTCAGCGAATGCGCAGTCGGAACCGTGATCCCGTCTATTGATGCTGCAGGACGGCCTTGGCAGCGCTCAGCGCCTAATGGTATTTCAATCCTGACTTTTATTTATGTTCTCTGACTTGAGCAAACCGCTGGACGATGGGCCCTTATTCATCGCTGCCTCGTCACTTTCTTGGCGCTCCACCAGAGCATGAGCCAGGCAGTGTGGACAGAGCGCGTGCCTTTATTAATGCTGCAGGAGAGCCTTGGCACCGCTCAGCGCCTAATGGCATTTCCGTCCTGACGTTTATTTGTGTCTTCTGGCTTGAGCAAATGCCGCCATTATTCAGCTTGCCACTCTCCTGTAGAGGAGGAGAATTTCAGCCAGCAGAGCCTGCAGGGGTAGGTGCGTGGGTGGGTGAGTTAACCAGCCCTTTCTCTATCTTAGTTATGCCGAGCGCCAAGCTCGGTTGCAAGACCAGAAGGGATGGCCGAATGAGTTAGAGCGTCCGTCTCCCGTGCTGGTAGATCGTGGGTTCGAACACTGGTCGAGTCAAACCACTGACTTAAAAATTTAAGCTTGTTGCTTCCTAGCTGGGCGCTCGGCATTATTAGGACAGGGCAAGGACTGGTGTTCTCAGTGTCAGGATAATGTGACTGAGTGGGATACCAGGTCATGGTGCCGGCGGCCTGGTCTTCCAGGGAGGCAGCGGTATAAAGTCGCCATGAGTGCACGTTGTCACAAGTCGGTACTTGTCCTGATATGACCTTAGATGTTGCTAGATGGAAAACAACAACAACAAACAAAAGTTATGCCGAGCGCCAAGCTAGGTAGTGACAAGTATCAATTTTGTAAGTGATTTGTTTAAGTTGTCCAGGATTCAAATTCCCAACTTTTCACACTGAAAGCTTTTGGTCTAACCGAGTCAGCCATCGCTTCCAGTCATTGGCATACATACATACATAGAATGAGTATGAAGACCTACTGGATGGGGATGGCCGAATGAGTTGAGAGTCCATCTCTCGTTTTCGTAAATCGACTTCCTAGCCAAGCGCTCGGCATTATTAGGATAGGGCTAGAACTGGTTGGCTATGTGTTACGATAATCTGTCTGAGTGGGATATCAGGTCATGGCAGCCTGGTCTCCATGTGGGGCAGCACTATTAAGTCGCCATGCGTGCGCACTGTCACAAATCGGTACCCGTCCTGATATGACCTCAGATGTTGCCAGGACGTAAAACTCCAACAAACAACCAAACCGTCCTGATATGACCTTAGATGTTGCCAGGACGTAAAACGTCAACAACCACCCAACCAAGCTGCTGAGAAGGGTTTGTGGGGGTGGGGGCTGGGGTGGGGGTCGGGGGGTACTGCTGACTGCTGACCCTGGTATTGTAATGGGTTTGCCCACCACGTGACTCTGCATATATATATATATACACAAATCTCCATGCATGAGTCCACTGAGTATATATTTGCAGACAGTCCGCTGCTTGCGTCCTGTGCATGGCAGGTCCTGGGGCCATATACATAGGGCGGTGTTAGCGAGCCAAAACTGGTTTTGGAAGGGATTTCTGGGGCCATATGCAGGAGTCGGTGATAGCGGCTTTTGGTGTTACAGCCTATTACCGGGAAGCTATCACCGACGTCGGGAACTGTATGCAGGAGCGCATAACACTTTCATTATAGCTAAATGTGAATTTATTTATAGATTTGGGAAATCCCTCTGCGTTTGTACCCATATATTAGGCTTAAATATATTAAATGCTCTCATATTTAACAGAATTAGCTACCCAATAAGTTCAATTTAATCAATTTAACCCTAAATTCGAACCCTCCTTAAGGCTACCGCCGCATTGGCGGCGATATTAATAGTTATATTTTCGAATCGACGAACGTACAGTAAACAAATCGCCGCCGTCGCCGCATCGACGTCGCTTTCCCTACTGGCGGCGGCGGCGGTTTGTTTACTGTACGTTCATCGATTCGAAAATATAAGTATTATTATCGCCGCCAATGCGGCGGTAGCCTTAATAACGCTTCGAATTTAGGGTTAAATTGCTAAAATTTCACTTATTGCGTATGTAATTCTGTTAAATATGGTCGCTTTGAATAGATTTGGGCCTAATGCACTCGCTATACCTCATATCTACCAGGGGTACGGTAAGACCGGTTAAGGTGTTGATGTTAGGCCTATCACTGCTTCGTGCATACCATTTTTTACCGCTAACCGGGAAATTCCCGCTTACCACCGTTTTGGTTTGCTAACACCAAATACCACCGACTCCTGCATATGGCCCCAGGTTTAGCGGTGAAAAGTCCCTATGTATGGAGCAGTGTTACAGAAACACCGCGAGTTTAACATCGCCTCCACTAACCCCAATCCGTAAGTTTACGGGCGGTGTTAGGTAGCCATTAGGCCCAAATCTATTCAATGCTATATTATTTAACAGTGAAATTTCATCAAATTAACCCTAAAATCGAAGCGATATTAATGCCACAGCTACATAGGTGGCGTTATTCATATTGTCAAATGTCAACAAACCAAATCGGCGCCGATGTGGCGGCGGCGTTAATATCGCTTCGAATTTGGGGTTAATTTGACCAATTTTATTTAACAGAATAACATAGAAAAAAAAGTGAGATTTGATCAAATTAAACCAGAACTCAAAGCGATATTAACGCCGCCACCAAAATTTGGTCAAACAAAACCAATAATTGAAGTGATATTAACGCCGCCGCCGCCGCCAAATTGGCGCCCATATTGTAAAATAGCGGTGCTCACAGGGAACAGGCTCAGAGGGATTTCCCAAATCTATAAATAACTGCTAGGTTAGCTTATGCCACCATGCTTTGGCTCCGTACATACCCCGTGACCCATTTCCCAACACCGACATTAGCTAACCCGGCGGAGGCCCGTAACACCGGAGCCGACAAAAAGTTGTTCATACATATGGCCCCCGGCTCCATGCTCGGGAGAGTCAATACAAAGACTTAGAGATCGCCACAAACAAATATTGCCAGTTTCCGCCACAACCCAAAGTCCTGGTGTCGGGCATTATTAGGATAGGGTGAGGGCCGACTGGTTGGTCGGCTCAATGTCGGGTTTGTTGGAGTTTTATGTCCTGCCAACATCTCTGGTAATATCAGGACGGGCACTGCGAGTGCGCACTCATGGTGACTTTGTAGTGCTGCCCCACTGGGAGACCAAGCCACCAGCACCATGACCTGATATCCCACTCAGTCACATTATCCTGAGACTGAGCCAACCAGTCCTTCCCCTATCCTAATAATGCAAGTGCCTGGCTAAGAATCGACGAGTATCAATTTTTAAGTCATTGGTTTGACTCGACCAGGGTTCAAACCTGTGGGTTCGAATCCCACGATCTACCAAAACGGGAGACGGACGACAAGGTATGTGCCCGAGCAGGGCTATTGAATCCTGGCACCATCTTGTTTGCTTGTTTGTTTGTGGTTTTGCATCCTAGCAACATCTAAGTTCATAGCAGTACAGATACCGATTGGTGACAGAGCGCACCCATGGTGACTTGACAGTGTAGCCCCAGTGGGAGACCGGACTGATGGCACCATGAATCGATATTCAACGGTGTCTGATACTGAGATATATATTGTTGGCATGTTGGGGTTTACGTCCTAGCAACATTTATGGTCATATCAGTACGGCTGAGCTATATACATAGCATACTGAACTAAATAATAATATTCATTAATATACATATTAGAAATATAAATAAAAAGAAATTACAGATGCTTGACCTTAATAATTAAGTAATTACTGCCACCTGACCAAGTTACTCTGCCGATTGTATTTGACGTACAGTGTCTTGTCTCATCATATTGCAATATCTCGTCTCATTGACCATCCCTTTTCATCCGTCCCTCGCTCACAATATCCATCACCTTTTGCTGATGTCGGCTCTCCGAGAAGAGCTTTGATACCGATAATGTAATGTCACCAGAATAAAGCCACCTTTATCCCATCTCCAATTCCACATTCTCTGTGTCCAATGGCAATGTGTATAATAGATGTATATATATATATATATATATATATATATATGATACATGAATATGTATAACTATGTATACATATGTATAACTATGCATAACTATATATAACTGTGGTGTTCTCTGTGGCAGAGTGGTTAGAGTGTCTGACTTTTTTCTAGGTCGGACTCCTAATCTGAAGGTTGGTGGTTTGATTCCCCATGCCCCCCACCTCTGCCACTTTGGATTTCCAGCGCTGTGTATAACTTACAGCATCATCAAAGGCTGGTTGCTCTCATACCATGTCTATGTGGTGTGGGAGGTTAAAAATCCCTTGGGTCGGTAAAAGTGTAGGCTTGGGCTTTCTATCTACAAACTGTCTAATGGTGAAAACAAGTCTATTCAGACTTATCCATGATATGCAGTATACATCTTCTGTGTAAGTGTGCGTATGTGTGCGTATGTGTATGCACGTGTGCGTACGTGTCCGTACGTGCGTGTGTGCGTACGTGTGCGTACGTGCGCGTACGTGCGCGCACTTGCGCACACTTACTTAGAAGATTTATACTGCATATCATGGATAAGTCTGAATAGTGCGCAAAGGTGCATAAATGTATATATATATATATATGTAAATGGGTGTAAATGGATGTACATCGATGTACATGGACGTACAGAACTTACTTGGTCTGGAAGACTGTTCCATGGATCTATCGCTCGAAAGAAAAATGTGTGTTATCTGGCTGTTTATGGTTATCGAATGAAATTAATGGGACGCAATGTTCAGTTATGTTACACAATTACCGGGCGCATTGGCCTAATCGATAGAGCATGGGCCTCACGTGCGGAAGGTCGTGAGTTTGGATCCTGGTCGAGTCAAACCAATCAATTTAAAATGGATACTTGTCACTTTCTAGCCTGGCACTCGGCATTAATAGGATAAAGCAAGGAGTGGTTAGCTCAATGGCAGGATAATGTGACTGAATGGGATAGCGGGTATGGTGCCGGCGGCCTGATTTCCCACTGGGGCAGCACTCTAAAGTCGCCATGAGTGTGCACTGTCACAAGTCGGTACCCATTATGAGATGACCTTAGATGTTGCCAGGATGTAAAACTCCAACAAACAAACTGTTAGACAGTTCAGTTTGTTTGTTTGTTGTTGTTTTACGTCCTAGCAACATCAAAGGTCATATCAGGACGGGCAGTTCATTATTACGTTAGCAGTGAAAAGACAACAACACACACCCAGATTTGTAAAGGTTCTTTGTCAGCAGACATAAAGGTAGACGTGACTGTGTCAGAAGGACGTGACATGGTTGTGATTCTCAGTCGGTCCCCACTGGGGTGTGGTGGGGATGGGGTGGGTGTGGCGGTTGGGATGTGGGGTGGGGGCGGGGCTAGGGTTGTGGGAGTGGGGGTGAGTGGTGAGAGAGGGGCGGTGAGAGGCAAGCATGTCCCGATAAACAAGCCAGCTCGCACACTGTGATTGGACAAATCAAACACGTGACGACACGTCTTAATTGTGGGCACAACACGTCGAAACAGGGACAGCCTGAGACCCTACTGTCTGCATGCAACAATGACGTTTCGGTAAGTAAGATGAACAAACATTGTTGTTTTGACTATTACATGAGGTATATGTATTACATGTATTACATGTGTTACATGTGTTACATGTGTTACATGTGGTACATGTGTTACATGTGTTACATGTGTTACATGTATTACATGTAGTATATGTATATGTATTATATGTATTATATGTATTATATGTAATACATGTATTATGTGAATTACATGTATTATATATATTATATGTATTACACGTATTACATGTATTACATGTTTACATGTTTTACATGTGTTACATGTGTTACATGTGTTACATGTGTTAAATGTATTACATGTAGTATATGTATATGTATTATATGTATTATATGTATT
This sequence comes from Branchipolynoe longqiensis, assembly GCA_030323885.1. Taxonomy (NCBI): domain Eukaryota; kingdom Metazoa; phylum Annelida; class Polychaeta; order Phyllodocida; family Polynoidae; genus Branchipolynoe; species Branchipolynoe longqiensis. The sequence goes on from CM059201.1 coordinate 11,807,000, forward strand.
ATATGTAATACATGTATTATGTGAATTACATGTATTATATATATTATATGTATTACACGTATTACATGTTTACATGTTTTACATGTGTTACATGTGTTACATGTGTTACATGTGTTAAATGTATTACATGTAGTATATGTATATGTATTATATGTATTATATGTATTATATGTAATACATGTATTATGTGAATTACATGTATTATATATATTATATGTATTACACGTATTACATGTATTGCATGTTTACATGTTTTACAGGTTTACATGTTTAACATGTTTTACATGTATTGTATGTACCATATATATATTACATGTATTATATATATTACATATAATACACGTATTCATCATCATCATCATCATCATGCTGTCGGTCGCGATGCGACAAAGACTGCTTTCATTACTTGACTGCCGCTCTCCATTTAGCTCTCTGCTGTGAGAGTTGCGTCCATGAGTCGGTCTTAATGTCTCTCAGCTTCAGGTTTCTCTTGATGGTATCTTTGAACCGGAGACGGGGGCGCCCTCTCTTTCTGTAGCCAGAAGACAGTTGAGAATAGAGGATCTGCTTTGGTAGCCTGTCTGATGACATCCTCATGAGGTGTCCAGTCCACCGGAGATTCTTTTTGTATCAGAAGATCTTCCATAGAGGGCAGCCCATCCTTTCGAGTATTTCCTTATTCGTCACTTTGTCCTTCCAGGTTAGCCTCATGATTGAACGCAGATGTCGCATCATGAAGGCATGCAGCTTTTTCACCTGCTGTCTGTACACTGTCCAGGCCTCGGCTCTGTATAGTAGGGTGGATAGCACGATTGCGCGGTAGATCTTACCTTTGTTCCAGAGTCTCTGGCATAGTCGGCCAAAAGATGCGCTAGCCTTGGCCATCCTCCTCTGTATCTCAGCATCAATGCGTCCATCACTTGATATAGTGCTTCCGAGATAGGTGAATTCCGGAACAGAGTTCAGCTTGTTTCCGTCAACCATGATCTCCTCCTCTCGGGTTCTTGTAGAGTTGGGTTGGTACAGCACCTCCGTCTTCTTGATGTTAATTTTCAGGCCAAACTTCTTTGATGCATCGGAGAAAGCGTCCACTATTTTCTGGGTCTCTTCAGCAGAGTGGGCAACCAGTGCACTGTCATCTGCGAATAGTAGCTCTCTCACCAGTATCTGAGTAGTCTTGGTCTTCGCTCTGAAGTGTGCGACATTGAATAGGTCAGCGCTCTGTCTGGACTGTATATAGATGCCATCCCCCATGTCTCGGAAAGCCTCGTCTAGCATTGCTGATAGGAAGATGGAGAAGAGCGTGGGGGCCAGTACACAACCTTGCTTGACCCCATTGGTAACCCCAAACGATTCCGAGACTTCCCCTCCAGCACTAACGTTCGCCATCATTCCTGTATGTAGAGCCTCGATCATAGTTGTGAACTTCTCTGGGCATCCGTACTTCCTCAGTAGCTGCCATAGCCCGGTCCTCCCGACTGTATCAAATGCCTTAGTGAAATCGACAAATACCATGTACAGTGGTCTGTCCTGCTCAATGCACTTTTCTTGTAGCTGTCGGAGACAAAATATCATATCCACAGTGCTCCGGTTACCTCTGAAGCCACACTGTGACTCCGGAACTACACCAGGTGTTATGTGAATAGATAGTCTGTTGAGTAGGATCCTGGCAAAGATCTTCCCTGCTAGGGAAAGAAGAGAGATTCCTATGTATTACATGTATTATAGGTATTACATACATTACATGTATTACATTTAGTACAGGTAGTACATGTATTACATGTATTACATGTATTACATGTATTATATGTTTTACATGTATTATATGTATTACCTGTATTATGTCTTTTACATGTGTTATATGTATTATATATATTATATGTATTATATGTAGTATATGTCTTACATGCATGATATGCATTATATGTGGTATATGTATTATATGTATTACATGGATTACGTGTATTAGATGTGTTATATCAATTATAGTATTATATATATTATATGTATTACATGTATTACATGTATTACATGTATTACATGTATTACACGTATTACATGTATTACATGCATTACATGTATTACATGTAATACATGTATTACATGTATTACATGTACTATATGTATTACCTGTATTATGTGTTTTACATGTGTTATATGTATTATATATATTATATGTATTATATGTAGTATATGTATCACATGCATGATATGCATTATATGTGGTATATGTAGTATATGTATTACATGTATTACGTGTATTAGATGTGTTATAGCAATTATATTAGTATATATATTATATGTAGTATATGTATTACATGTATTACATGTATTACATGCATTACATGTATTACATGTATTACATGTATTACATGTACTACATGTGTTACAAGTGTTATATGTGTTATATGTATTATATGATAATTTGATTGAATAGGAAATTTAGTCATGGTGACAGTGGCCTGGTGTCCCAGTGGGGCAGCACTACAAAGTCGCCATGAGTGTGCACTGTCACAAGTCGGTACCCGCCCTGATATGACATTAGATGTCCACGCTAGGACTCAGCATATTACATGATCCCACAATATGGAGGGAGTAAATTTAGTAAGAGATTCTCTATTGTCATTACTGAACCCCAGGGATGTATATCACATAGAATACAAGCCCGGAAGTGGCTAGGTGACCCCCCCCCCCCCACACACACACTCCGCCAATACCAAACCAATACCAATCGCAGGTTTTGCCGCCATGACAGTTAATGGAACAATTCCTATAGAGCCAATGTTTAGATAAATGCATTAGGTTGATTGTTATAATTACCTGACTTTAGTTTTAAACCAATTTTATTTTAAATGGCTAGTTTTGGAGATATTTGAAGTGGACACATGCTAAATTAATTTAGGCAACCATGCCAAAACTCTGATACCCTGAGGCATAGGCTTCAACAGAAACAGATTCTTATAAATTGACTCAGCATTCACTTCTATGGGGCAACAAATGTTTAATAAGTACATCAGTATCTCATTTAGATATGTACGATCAAAGCTAGATAATAGCCTTCGTTTTGAAAATTTGATGCTTTTCTCGGACTCTGCAAATTTAAAGTTGCATATAGACCGCTGAAAGGATCAATTTTTCAAAATTAAAATGCTCACCTAGATTGTACTCTACATATATCAAACTTAAGGCCCTGTCACACTATGACGTGACAATGTCAGCGTAGGGAGAACGTGAGAAACGTCAAACTTCTCGGTGTAGTATGCAAATTTGGGACAAGTTGAACGTGGATGCAGCATAGTTGACGAGAGCATAACGTCGGTAAAGCGTAGTGATAGCGTCATTCCATGTGAGAGGACAACATCATTATGCTCACGGAACGTTATGTACGTTATTCCATCGCCAGAACTACGTTACGTGACGATACATACATCATGACACGGTGGTGAAATGTTGAACATACGTTGAAAGTACGTTGGACATACATTCGGCATACGTTCTCCTGACGTTCCCATTATGCCTCGTGGAGGTTTCCACCGGCTTTAATGTGGGTCAACGTAGTGGAACGTACTGAGCAGCATTCGACTAACATCCGTTTAACGTAATTGATGTTCGCTGAACATGTACAGAACGTACGGCGAATGTAAACCCTTATGTTCGAGTTACGTCAAAAGTTTTGAACAGGTTCAAAACCTTGAAGCGTGCCGACGTAACACGATGTAACGTGACATAGCTCGACGTCAGTCTAACGTCATTCTGACGTCATCATAACGTAACCCAACTTATGTCAACGTAATGACGAAACGTGAGCACGTCAGACTTACGTTGGCTCGTTACGTCATAGTGTGACAGGGGTATTGGTGCATTGTTCATGTTGACCTCAACAAGGGTAATTGAGCACACAGGACCGGCACTCCATATATATATCTACTCAACCAACATATAAAACATGTCTTTATAGCACTGCCGGTAAAGTTCCACCCGATGCTGTACTTCTCTAATACAAACTCACAGTCAATGCTTGAAGCTGACAGGTGGCGCCACCTGGCCCGAAATATAAATCACATTATTACTGCAGCACCCACGCCATCTAGCGTTAAAGCCTGATTTGACGTAATTATTTCTCAGACGTTTTTTTTTTGTTCAAGTGTTTTTATTGCTCTGAATAACATGTTGTCAGTGCTAATGCACTGGTCTTCCCCGTATTCATAATGCAGGGTTAACGAGGCTAAATTGGTGTTGGCGGGGATTTCTTGGTTAGCGGCGAAAAATGTGTATTCATATCTCAGGTTTAAGCTAACTCGGCTAGTTTAAGACGGCTTCGCTTAACACCGCTCTGGAGCAAGTATACGGCCCGAGTTAGCGTTGCAAGATGGACATTTTCATTTATCGGCGATTTCTGGAGAGACGTAACTTGGCCCGAAATCAAATATTCCGTGACAGGACACATCCTTTTGAAAAGTACGATGACGTGGATCTCTTCAAGAAGTTTCGTTTTCGAAGAGCTGACATTCTTGCAATCACAGACACCGTAGCACAGGAAATCGAACTTCCGACTCGACGAGGTACCCTACCACCTTTGCTGCAGGTATTTGTTTACGTTCTACTTACACCGTTTTGATTTGTCTCCATTCTTCAAGCTTCCCTTAGTAAACTACAGCTGCAAATTCCTAACAGCCACCTATTTATTCTTTTCCATCATCCTCTTGTACTGCCTGTAATACCCTTATCAAATGAGCAACGCTTCATATCGGTTGGGTCGTATGATTGTTTACCTCCAAAAGTAGGTCATGTCGCCTTTCAGCCAAATCAATGCTCAAGCGTATGGTTTGCCAGTTTTGCTTTAGATAAAAGAGTGACCCCGTGTTTCTATTACACGGCTGAACGATATCGTATTTTAAATAACAGCACACACATCCTGACTTTGGAATATAATCTACAAAGTGTTCGCTTGATAATTATACTTCATGTATAGGCGTAAAGCTTGGGCTGTCACCTACTGAACCTACGACGATATCGTTAACAATCACAGTATCAAGGCAACTCTCCTCAGACTCTATTGATTACTAAGCGTCTTTGAGCTATTTCAATTTGGGTAATGAGGGATAATTTTCTGCGATTATTGTAGTGCTTTAGCATAAAGTGTTTTTCCCGAGATCTAAATATTTTTTCCATCATTCTTCTAAAATAATTAATAATCGCTAAATCGCACTGATATTTTCTTTATAACCACAGCTGTGTTTACACGGGCCATTTAAAACGCCTCATATGAAACGCCTTGCCTAGATCAATTCAGAGTTGCCGTGTAAACGCAATGGTGTGTCGTTTTAGGGGTGAATCGATTCATATGACAACTGGCATGACGCGTAGGTAATGCTGCTAATTACTCTGTGGGGTGTTCATATCATTTTAATCATAATTGTGCTAACTAAAAAAAAAGAAACAGGGGCCCATGCAAGCAAGTACTAACCAAAGAAAGTAATAACAAAAGTCTTAAGCTTACACTCGCCATTAGCAATTGATGATTTATTTGTAATGTCGACAAAACAACAATGGTACTTGTTTACACGGCTTATGCATTTCATCAAATCTTTACTATTCTCTTTTATACTCTCCCAATGCTTTTACAGCAGCAGTGGCCGAGCCCCACATACGTTCCTCTACTTTGGAATACTGGATGCCATTCTCGGCACAAGGCCCACAGCTCTTCCTCTCCGGCACACGCACATCGCACCTGAAAATGGTGAAAAGCAAAAAAAATATATATATACTACAAACAATGATTCATATGAGTCGATTTAAGTGAGTCTATTTATATGAATCAATTTATATGAAACGCATTTTGTGAAACGATTTATCTAAAACGATTCAGCCCGTATGCGCCTCGCCTAGCATTGGCCAAACGTTACAGAAGGCTAGAAAAGCATTCACTCGAAATGGGTCCCAAACAAGGCAATTTATAATAGGCGATTTATATGAAGCTATTTATGTAAAAAGGAGAATGTGCCACTATTAAGCCCTAATGCGCCTCGCCTAGCGTTGCCCAAATGGTACACAAGTATAGATAAGCGGACGCGATATTGGTCACACCGAATGCTAATTATATGAGCCGATTTATATGAAGCGATTTATTTAAAGCGAATATTGTGAAACGATTGAGCCCTATTCCACTTCGCTTAGCCGTGCCCAAACGGTACAGAAGGCTAGATAAGCATTTAACCTCGACCACACGCAGCTGAGTATAGATAACCCGACAAATAATAGGGTGTTAATATTATCGAAGGGCACAATGTTGTTTTAGACCCTCCAATATCACCGTACCTCCTCATCTTGGTGTCGACTCGCTGTATGTGATTGCGCAATTGAGCGACAATGTTGTCAAATGTGGCCCTCCGCATACGGAAATTTTCGACCCATTGTTGATCGGCAAACGTAGCGAGAACGATCTCCCGCCACCAATGAGACGACCTACAAAAGTATTGAGGGGGGAGTACATGTAGATACACCGACAACATCATGACAACTTATTTTTCAGCTGGGTTTATATAAAGCGGCGAAAACTTACCCGTATGCTTGAGGACCGAGGAACCACTAACATATTTGCAGTAGTTCCTACATCGTATCAGGAAAATCGGTTTATATAAATCGCGTTACATAAATCGCCCTAACTTATAATATAGAAATACGCCACTTTTAGGTTAACAGGTGCATTCTAAAGACACTGGTTATTTTCCTCAATTCAGCTCTAAAGGGAAGCCCGTACTGATTAAAGGCCAACAATAATAACAATTGAGCAATGCTAAGTAATCCACTACATAAGGCGGCTTAGTTGAGTCGGACTAGATGATGCGAATTACAACTGAACATGGTGGATGTTTCAACTATCGCCTTTCCCTAACTGAATGTATTCGTAAAAACAAATGCAACAAATCTATAATATTGGGAACTACTATAACAATTTATTACAGTAGGATAGTTGAAGGATCCAGTGAACATGATGTGGTGGAAAAATGGGTTGATTATAAACAAATATGTGAATTAAATGTTCGTGCTACAGTGTTACAATAATATCATAATAAGATACTATCATGATATGCTAACATCATAATATGATAAATCACAACTCGTAATACGAATTCTCAGGTGTGCTGCTGGAAGGTCCAGCAGCCGTATAGTTATGGGGTGTGACCAGGGTTATTCGGGTGACCCCTTCTGTCGTGGCGCTTCTGAATTGTTGCGCCGGCGCCGCATTCGGTGTGGGAAGTGTGGGAGGTGTGGGATGGTGAACATTTAACACCATCTGGAGCAGGCGCTCCTCGTGCCGCTGTCGTTTCTGGAGGCGTGCATCCTCGCGCGCCTCCCTCCTCTCCTCCCTTCTGTCCTCCCTCGCGTTCAGGAGGGCCGCTGCCGCTTCCTGGCTTTCCACAAATTTGTTGACCAGCGCCTCCATGAAGCGGCCAGTTTTCCCCGAGCGTTTGCCTTTGCCTTTGCCTTTGCCTTTGCGTTGGCCTCTAGGTCGGCGGGTCGCTGTAATAGAAATTTTTTTTTTTTTCCCGCACTTGTTTTTGACTACACCTTTGAACAAAAATCCCATCACACAAGCACCCCTTCAATCGGGTTAAAATTTTGCGCAAAAGAATCGCTACATAATTTTGTCATGAGTTGAATCCTATAAATCAGTTTGTGAGTTCACAAAGGTGAACCGTTTTAACCTAAGTAGGTATAAGGTGTCTCTTTGCAACAAGAGGAAAATCACAATAGTTAGCACTTTGCGCTTTTATGTTACATTAGCGCGTAGATTAAATTTTATATAAACATCCCTACCTGGCTGTGGTCCTTGAGTGTCTGCATTGCACTGGCTGCCCCCGGGAGCTAGATGCGCTGGCTCAACATCTGAGTGCCACGACGCCTCACTGTCCCGGTCGACCTCCACCTCCGCATCAGCTGCCACCTCCTCCTCGGCACCCACGATAACATCTTCGGGATCGTCTGGATTGTCTTCTGGAGAAGAAAGGATACATGATATTGGATATTGTACGATATTGTATGTGGTGCTGAACACCTGGACAATAGATGTTTGGAACTTATAGGAGGGAAACTTTAAGATCTGATGCTGTTGCAACTATTGATGTGGCCCAAATTGTAAGTAATGTACAGATCAGTGCACACAACTTTTTTTTGCATGTAAAACGCTTCATGCGACTAGACGGTACGCTTGCCCTTACCTGTTTGGTGAGCGACGGTCTCGACTTGTGCATGGGTGCCCAGGATCGAATGTATCTCACCGTAGTAGCGGAAAGTCTTGGCACCCCTGTCCGAGTGGAAAAGAAACTTTCAGTAACACATTACTTACACTGGAAAAGGTTTGCTTAAAGACATTACATTTATCTTTTTCATCACAAAATGGCCTGGCCCCCTATAAATATAATCAGTACATACGTGGTTTAATCAGGCCCTTATCAGATTGGCTATTCAATGACTATCGTCCTTTGTAATAATCCCAAAATACCTAAAATCTCTCCCTTTACAAGTATCCCCGGCAGCATTTAGGAAATCAATGTACTTTTGTCGCCGGAGCTTACACAGGTTTCTTCCCAGCCACAACAATGGCCGGCAGAATCGGTTTTGGACGATCGCGGCCTATAAGAATTTATTTATCCAAAGACAATGAAATTATAGAGAAGGGCAATTCTATTGTTAACACAGCAACCATACGTACATACATACATACTTACTTTTTATGGTCCTTCACTTTGCGGTAAGTCTGTGTAAGGGACTTGATTTTAGACCGGCATGAGGTCGCATCCCTGTCTCCCCGTCCTCCCCCACACAGGCGGCTGAGTCGGTTGGCTATGCCTCGATATATTTCGATGTTCCTTGCCGATTCCTGCAGCTCGCGTTGGACGGATGCTTCCGACCACAATTGGATTAGTAGTCGGACTTCCCGGTCGTCCCAATTGTCTCGCCGCATCCTCTCTTGCGCATCGTTGAACAAACAGTTCATGGTTTGTTGGGTTCACGTGCAATCGCGGGTAACGCTCCGGAGTGAATGGCAAATCGGCGCAATCAACCGGAACAAAATCAGTGCGCATGGGTGTGACGTCATGAATCCGCCTAAACAGCGCAAATGTGAACCGAATTATCTAAGTCGCTTTATATGAATCGAATTCACTGGACAGTTTCAAGAGGGGTTATTACGTTTACTCTCAAACATAGCAACAAACCAAGCAACTAACCAATAAATAAAGAAACACAGTGTACGCAGTTGCAAGCCTTCTGTATGTCATACAATATGGCCACTGTTTTGAGTGCACCCATTAACGGGTTTTTCTTTACATTAATTGTGCAGGTGATGATAGCCCTACGCTTCTACGCTAGTGGGAGTTTTCAGGATGTTTGCGGCGAGTTAGTGGGTGTTTCGCAGCCTACCGTTTCGCGGACTATTCCCAGGGTGACAGCAGCGTTGGTGCAACAACTGCCCCACTCTATAAAGCTGCCCACTCAGGAGGAAGCGGAACGTACAAAAGCGAAAATATTCAACACGTACGGATTCCCCAATGTGTTTGGATGCATAGACGGGACGCAAATTCGCATAGAGGCACCCGCTGGCTACGAACACGAGTTTGTGAACAGGAAACACTTTCACTCGCTCAATGTGCAGGTAAATTTGCTCTTACAACGCTTTTTTCATTTATATCTGATAACCTTTCTGCGCATGTTGGGCTTTGCACATATCACCTGTTTTGGGCTACACTTTTTTGTCTCCTTGTAATAGGTGTCATGCCTCAGTATTGTTCAACATAACCAATAACTGCCATTTAAGGTGAGGAAAGCCTCATGTTCGCAAAAGCAGAGGCTGCTACTTATTTTTGCCCTGCTATCCCTTACGTTTATTCGCCGCTGTTACTATCTATGCAACATTTCATTTATTACTGCATAGCTTAGTTTGAAAAGTGGGCTTCCCGACTCCGTGATTTTGTGTTAGCTTTATTGTTATTGCACGTGGTGAGTTTTCGTTCCCCCTTATATATTTCAGGTGATATGTGATGGCGACCTGAGGTTCATCGACTGCATCGTAAAATGGCCGGGCAGCGTGCATGACGCGCGCATCCTTCGGGAATCAGCTCTCTTCGAGGCGTTTGAGAGCGCACAGAAACCAGTAAATGGTTTACTACTTGGTGATAGTGGTTACATGCAACGTGATTGGCTTTTCACACCCTTCCTAAATCCAAACTCACCACAACAGGAAGCCTACAATATCCATCATAAAGCAGCTAGGTCGATTGTCGAGAGATCGATCGGTGTCCTGAAGAGACGCTGGCACTGCCTGCGTCGGCTGCGACTGCAGCCGGCCAAGGCATGTAACGTTATCACGGTGTGTCTCATTCTGCACAACAGGGCGCGCATGCTCAATCTTGACGATCCTTCCGATTCTGAGTCGGAAGGAGAATCGGACAATGAAAATGAACCCCATGATAATGATCCAGAGGCAAACCGTCCCGACAACTATGAACGATCAGAGCGGGTCCGATCACAAGTGGGCAAGGCAGCGCGGCAGACAATTGCGAACAATTACTTTTGAAAAAGCTGAGTTAACTTGTGAAATGCGGAATTTATGTAACTGCTCAAGTGATAGCGATGTTTTTTGTGGTATGGTGGAGAAACTTATTACAAATTTAACGAGAAGTATGTAAACGATGTTGAACCTTGTTTATTACAAACAATATATGGAGCCTATAGCTTATCCCCCTGCTCCCTCTCCAGTTTCTCCACTTCGAGCGTCTCCCTCCTCAAGCGCATATTCAGCAGTTCCCGATCTAGCCTCAGCTTCTCCTCGTCCCCCTCACGCTCCATTCGTTTGATTGTGAGTAGCTCCCGCCGGTATTTTAGAACGAGTATATCTCGCTCCAACAGGCCCTTCGCCTCTGCTCGCTCACGTTCAGCTGCGTCGTGTTCGACGCGTGCAGTCAGTACCGTTGTCTTCGCGGAATTTTTCTTTGTGGTGCTGTCGAGGCACGCCATGAAAGCCTGCCTTTCCGCCACATGCGCTGGAAATTCTCTCTGTTGCCGACTCCTCGACCTGCCTCTGGCAGCGCGCGCGCGGGTGGTGCTTCCAGCGGAGGGAGGGCGTGCCACATCCTCCGCTTCCGCCGTAAGCTGCACCGGATCCACCGGAGACCGTGTGAGGAGTGTTACATTGGCGCCCACAGACATGTTGAAGGGCACATCGAGGCCGACGCTCACCGCTGACGCCTCCGTCATGGATGCACCCAATGGCGTTGATGTGAGCACAGGCCGGGTGAGTGCGCCCTCCGAGAAGGACGTGGAGGCTTGCGGGAAAGGGTAGCTTGTTTCCTGTGCGGCCACGGTCACGTTGTCGCACCACGGAAGTTCTAGATGTGCTGGGATGGCCTGCGCCGTGTTCGCCTCCATCGTCCCAATTGCCGCCGTCAGCGCTGAGACGCCGCTTGTCGTGGCCACGGGGCCGAGGTAGCTAACCGCATAGGAAGCTAGAAAAGAGAAGGGGTGACTAAATGATAAAGTGAACGTTTTCTGAGTGCATAAGCCTAATAAGAAAGGTTGCACAAACTGCAACGTTAAATATGGAACCACGGTATAATGAGGTGTTATTCCGAAAATAGCCGTTTTTGTAAGCAAACAACAATAAAGTCAGCGCATCTGTAACGAAAATGAAAGTCTGCAATGCACTCTCAGAATAATTATATTTTCCTTGAAGCCAAGAACGAGAAGAAAAACGTTGAGTGTACAGCCTGTTTTAGATAGAATAGAAGCATTTTGGTTTTAAAGCACAATAGGGAAACAGCATTATAAGATGTCTTGTAATTAATAATAATCGTATATGTGACAGGTGCATAATACTTTAGTAGAGAAGGCTATCTCAGAGGGCTAAATAGCAACTTACTTGCGACTCCTTGCAATAAATTTGTGTCGGCACCCATGATGTGTAGTATCGTCTCCTCGAACGGCACGGGGGTATCGGGAGGACCGCCCCCCGTTTGCCCGGAACGCCGTTGACGCCCGAGGACATCAGCCTTCATGGCCTTCCATTTTTCCTTTACCTCCACGCGAGATCGCCTGGCCACCCCACAGGCGGTGACAGCACCCGCCACCCGATCCCAGGCTTTTGTTTTTTCTGCCAAGGTTATTTTATTGCTGAAAGCAGAGAAAAGTAGCTTTCGGGCCAGCATAACTTCCTCCAGTAGCACTCTTATCTCATTGTCGCCATAATTGGCTTTGCGCTGCCTCTTGCTGGCAGACATCGAAGGCGTTTCCTGAGAGGACATAGCGTGTTCTCTCTCTAAATTTGTGTCTGTCGGTAAGATAAGATATACGAGTAAAGTTTATTGAATAATGACGTATGGTTTTCATTACTTCCCTAATGTTCAAGGCGATGACGGATATAAAAGGGACTGAGATTAGGCAAGTGCATAAAAGATAAATAATGTAATGTAAATGATTAGAAGTGAGGTTCAATAAAATTGTGTTGACATTCAGTATGATTTTTTGTTTTAAAAAAAAAAACAGTCATGCGTTATAAGCCGTGTAATGAAATGTATGTAATGTTTGTAGAACACAACATTAACGTAAGATATGCTACATTTTCCCGCCCCAAAAAAAACAACGAAGGTGGCGTATGGCTAATATGGTAATTTTCAGCATGCATAAGTATGGAAATGAACGTAGAATGTATGTCACATGTTCTAATAACTTTATGAAGAATGCTCTGTCAAATTAAGCAGTGTTTACAGGGGGAAGTTAAGTGGCTTCATATAAATAGCCTTTCCTAGTTCGACTCAGATTAGCCGTGTAAAAGCAAATATGAGGCGGATTAGGGCTGATTAGCTTCATATGACAGTAATTCGCTTCATATAAATCGCTTTGTGTTATTCGCTTCACGATTGGCCGTGTAAACGGGCTATAGTGCCAATTTCGCGTGCATGCATTCAACGTCACCGGCACATAAGCAAAGCATTGTTGAAAAAATGAAAACTGTACCTGCAGTTGCTCTGTTTTGCTTCTTTCGAGTAGTTGCCAGGCGCCGATTTTTTGGGCGATTGTGCGGAAAATGGTATAGGGAGAAGTTGGATTAGTGAGATAGTGAATAAAGCGTGAATATGTTGTCAATACGGTGGGAATATGTGTGAGTCGCTGGGCCTTTGTTGTCGGTGTGAGCAGTTGGAGCAAAAGCGAAAGTACCCGGCCGCTTTCAGCTAGCACACATGGGTTGTCGCCGGGTACCAGCCGAAAGGGATTCCCCCATATCTATAAATAGGCGTAGGGTTAACTAACTCGGCCGCGCTGTGTGCTCATGAATACCCCGTGACACAGCTGGAACACCGGAGTTACCTAACCCGAACCCGACAATTAACACGGGAGAGATAAGTAATTTGTCATGAATACGGGCCCAGGTCTTCCAGCCCTAATCACAATTGCTTCTACACCGTAAACAAATCTACAACAATATGCAGATAGACAATTACAGGGAAATAAACAAAACATTGGTATATGAATGATAGGTAAAGAACAAGAAAAGAGAAAAAAGAAACATATACGGGGAGATAACTATGTTAAACTAGTATGGTAGGCGTTAGTAGGGGGTGGGGGATAACTGATCATCTTTCTCGTAGTAACATACTCGTTGAAAGGGTGATGGGGGATGTAGGGTGGGCCTTTGTGATTGATTCATGGTCATCTCAGGTGGGGCCTATTGAGTTAGTAAGTAGGTTAATATTGATTAATCATGTCCCTCAGTAGGATCCAACTAGAATCATTTCTAGGCTCATTCCCTTGTAGATGGGTTTTTTGGTCTAGTTGGCCGCTAACTGGTTGAGTTTACAGTGTATGTTTGTTTGTTTGGGGGGGAGGGGAAGCAGGGGGACAGGCAGAGGAATGCCAACACCGACCCCAGTGTATCATTGAACTGCTTTGGCCTAGGCTGGTTGATTTAAATGTGCATGGAGGTTTATCTTGAAAGTTTTGTAACAATCACTGTTCCTGACATGTGCTTGTAGTTGGTTTCAGAGTGCTCACCCCAGAACAACCGGTGACCTTTTCATTTGACTAGTTTTAACATGTGGCACTTTCAGGAGGGTGGCTTGTGCTGCATGTGTGGCTTGTGTAGGTGTGTCTATGGAATATGGGTCTTTCGCTTGGTGGTACAATAGGCCTAATAGGTGCTTGTCTCTGCGAATATTTAGGGCATCTAGTTTAGCTTTATTCTGCATCTGTATGGTATGTAGTGTTTTCCCTTTAAATACTGTGCGCAACGCTCTATTTTGTATAGTTTGGAGCTTCGTTTGCTGTCTTTTAGTTAGTATATTATATATTATGTCATTATAATCAATGATTGGCACTATTCTGGTTTTGTACAATAGAAGCACAGTCTCTTCACTCATATAATGCCTTATTTTCCTGAAGGTGTTAATTTTAGCTGCCAATGTTTTGTTAATCCTATTTAATTGACTGGTTCCTGACAGTGTAGTGTCAAGCATAGTACCCAAATAGTTATAACTTAGAGCCTCCTTAAGTCTACACTCTCCTATTTTTATACTGCCAATTGGTGAGCTGGAACATTTAGTTTTAGTTGCAAATATTACATATTTAGTTTTTATAATATTTATGGATAGTTTATTTTCCTTTTTCCAATGGTTTACTCTTTCTAAATCATCATTCATTTTGGATTCAGCCACTTTTATATCAGCATCTTTAGCTACCGGTGCCACATCATCAGCAAATATGCTTCCCTGTACTTTTTCAAGTACTAGTGGGAGGTCGTTGATGTAGATTAAGAATAATAGTGGGCCCAGGGTAGATCCCTGTGGTACCCCTGTCTTCACGTCTCTCGGTGAGGAAATAACCCCTTCAAGTCTAGTATACTGTGAACGATTTAGTAGGTACTTTTTTAGCAGTTTAGTTGTCCCTGTGCCCAGACCACTATTTGCGACTTTTCTATTAAAAGGTTGTGGTCTACAGTATCAAATTCTTTATGAAAGTCTATGAAGACAGCAATAGATAATCTTCCTCGATCCATCCCTGTCATTAGTGTGTCTAGCACACATGCCACTGCTTTGGTTGTGGAGTGGTTCTTTCTGAAACCATTTTGCTCTATTGCTAGGTAACCTGTACTTTCAAAAAATTTGGTTATTTGGTCATGGATTAGTTGCTCTACTATTTTGCCTGGTATTGGAAGAAGTGATATAGGTCTTAGTTCATTACACGTTTTATGGTTTGACGTTTTCGGGATTGGCATAATCATTGCCCTTTTCCATGCATCTGGATAGATACCCATATCAATAATTAGATTAGTTAGATATGTGAATTCAGTAGCCAGTGCTAGCATGGCATCTTTGGTGAGCCTGGAACTTAGGTCTTGTAGCCCTGATGATTTGTTGTGACTTCGATTATTCGTCCTCAGTGCTCCGACAAGGTAACACGTATCCGGGCATCAGGTTTTTTTACCCACCCACCCAACCCATCTATATTAAGGCTCTTGAACGTTAGCATTAATCGTCTGTATACCTTGCTCTTGACTTGAATTGACTAACACATGACTCACTGTAATCTGGCTCTAAAACCTCTAATAAATGCCAATATAAACATGTGTCGGTCTTGTGTCGCTTAAAGTTGCATAGTCCGATCGTTTTGAGTTTCTCTCATTTTCTGAGATAAACATATTAGGTTGTTCATTATAAATATAATGTACCTTTCTCTTGTTTGAAGTAACTTTTGTTTTAAATCACTAACTTTGGAGATATTTGAAATGGAAACATGCTAAATTAATTTTGTCAAGTTTCCCAAAACTCTATCACCATAGGCTTCTGCAGTAACAGGTTATATTAATTGACTCAGTATCCCCTTATATGTGATAACAAATGTTTAATAACTGCACCAGCATCTAAGTTTGACATGTCGAATCAAATCTAGATAATTGTTTTGGTTTTGAAAATGTTATGTTTTCATCAGACTATGCAGCTTTAATTATTAAGCATTTGGCGCTGCATAGAAGGATACACTAAGCCAATTGACAGTAATTGAATAGGACCTATTAGTATTACTGCTGAAGCCTAAGTTGACAGAGCTTGTATGTGCTTGCCACAAATGTTGCATGTTTTCATTTCCTATCTCTAAAGTTATCAAATTAAAATATTAGTTCCTTCAAATTAGAGGAATATAGATTATAACAGGATGGCCGAATGAGTTAGACTTAGAGTGTCTGTCTCCCGTCCTGGTATATGGTCGAATCGTGGGTTCGAATCCTGGTCGAGTCAAACCAATGACTTAAAAATGTATACTTGTCGCTTCCTAGCCAGTCCCTTGGCATTATTAGGATAGGGCAAGGAGCAGTGGAATGAGGAAGACCAGTCATCCGTGACTGAAATTTCCCCTGCTTAAGCAACTAATGTACCAACAACAAAAATCTAATATTGACATGCGTGTTAAAATGTTGGCCATCACAGTAACAGGGTTGTATTATAATAACTTGGTATTCCCTTCTATGCAATGAGTAAGTACACCAGTGTCCAAGTTGAAAATGTAATGTTTTGATCAGAATATGCCGCTTAAAAGCATATCGTGCAAGCACCGAAGGGAACAAGAGAAGGTCATTAACATTACTACCACTAGGGGCTAGTTGTTGGGGTTTTGCATACTAGCAACATCTTAGCTCATATCAGGATGGGCACCGACTTGTGACAGTGCACACTCATGGTGACTTTATAGTGCTGCCAGCACCATGACCCACTATCACACTCAGTGATATTATCATGACACTGAGCTAACCAGTCCTTGCCCTATCCTATTAATGCTGAATGCTAACATTGAAGCTATACAAAATGGTGCTGGGTGCTGGGATGAGTACCTGTTCAAAACAGTACACACCAATAATAATAATAATAAAATATGTATTTCCACATGATCAATGTTCACACAAGTTGATATTTATATTAATAATGTTTTCACATGAAAAAGGAGAAATCAGAGGTACAATACTTATGAGGTGCTTTCCCCATTTAAAAATAATGCAGATAGATTACTTATACCATAGAAATAATAAATAGAAATATAAAATTAAAAAGCATATCAAAATTACCATAAATACTGCAAATCACATCTCAATATTTATGTACTAGACTACTATGCATTTTCCCTCTGGTAAAGCTTAATAATTCATAAGTTGCAGTGTGGGTTTTCGTGTCCGGTATGTGGAACTTTTGTGTCTTGTCTGCTAGATGGCTTCCATTTGTGTTGGTTTTGTTTTGTTTTATTTTCTTGCTGTTATCGGAGACTGTCAAGTGTCTTGACACGTTGACAACAAAGCAGATGACATTGCGCGGGTATGCACAGATTGATGCAGTGGCACAGTCACGGGGGAGGGGGCGCCATCGGGCGCGGTGGCCTATTCGGTACAGCGCGGGCCTCGCGTGCGGAAGGTCGGGAGTTCGGTTCCCAGTCGAGTCAAACCAATGACATTAAAATTTATAATTGTCGCTTCCTAGCCTGGCACTCGGGATTAATAGGATAGGGCAATGACTGGTTAGCTCAGTGTCAGGATAATGTGACTGAGTGGGATATCGGGTCATGGTGCCAGCGGCCTGATTTCCCAGTGGGGCAGCACTATAAAGTTGCCATGAGTGGGCACTGTCACAAGTCGATACCCGTCCTGATATGACCTTAGATGTTGCTAAGTGTAAAACAACAACAACCAAACGGGAGGGGCGGGGCTTCCCGCGCTAAACAACGGTAAATCACGCCAATTCGCATGGCTCTCACGTGATTCGCGTCAACAAGAGAGCGGCAGTGGCACCACCTAACGGCACGCACTGGAAGGAGTCGATGAACCTAATGAAAAGAGGTGGCGGGGGGTGGGGGGGGGGGGTTACCCGTCGAAAAGAAGCCACCTGCTGAAATTACACCGCTCCAATCCCAGCTTCAGCTGTTTGAGAAGGTGGGACGGGAGTGGGGCAGGGAGAGGGGGAGAGGGGGAGGAGGGAAGGGAGGGAGGTGGGAGGGGGCAGGAGGTAGAGGGTAGGGGGAGGGTTAGGAGGGCTGACTGGGGACGGGGACGGGGGACGGGGATAGGGAGGAGGGTGAAGCGGGAAGGGGGGAGGGTGAAGAAGGCTAGTTGTTGGGGTTTTGCATACTAGCAACATCTTAGCTCATATCAGGATGGGTACCGACTTGTGACAGTGCACACTCGTGGTGACTTTATAGTGCTGCCCCACTGGGAAAGCAGGCTGCCAGCACTATGACCTACTAACACATTCAGTGATATTATCCTGACACTGAGCTAACCATTCCTTGCCCTATCCTATTAATGCTGAATGCCAAGCTAGGTAGCGACAAGTATCCACTTTGCAAGTCATACGGTTTGACTCGACCAGGAATCGAACTGCCGACTTTCCGCAGGGGAAGCCTGCGCTCTACCGATTCGGCCACCACGCCCGATGGGTGTGGAAGGATGAGGCAGTGGTAGTGGTAGTGGAGGGGGAATGGGGGAGGGGGAGGCGGAGGAGAAGAAGGTTGAGGTGGCACGATGTAGGGGAGGGGAAAACATAGCCAAAATTACAGGAGGTGGTACTGGTACAGCCAGGACATCGATGCAGTGTACACTCAGCGAAGTGGAAAACCCTATAGATGTCCCCTAGCCCCTCCCCACCCCGACCACTCCTCCCCGCCACCCTCCCTCCCCGCTGATCTATGAGGTTTCTTTAAGTGCCTGTCACACCTTGCCGGATTGAGCAACGGACATAAACCAGACAAGACTTTTCTAGTCTGGTGGTGTTTGGTATCAAAATGTACCGAAATGTGTCGAAATGTTGCAATGGCTGCCGGACGAAATGGATGCTAAACAGACAAGGAACATACATTCACGAATAATATCCACCAGATGGCAACTGGACAAAAACTGTATCTCAAATGGACAGACCGAACATCAACCGGATTGTTCACGGACTCGCCAAAAACATATACTGACCGAAAACGGACACGCCGGATGAGTACCGTATATAAAACGGACATTGACATATTTCACTGGACAGTGTCCAGTTTCTGTCCATTTTCTCAATCCGATGAGGTGTGGTCAACGTGATAAAACAACTGCCTAAAGACCCAGTCACACATCACCATATAATATTACTGGGTTACTCGGACGCTCAGAGCTCCAGATAATACCATAAAACTCTTCCCCTTCATATCACCTGTGATGCTGTTATTCAAACCCAGAGTATCAACTCATTAACCACTCCTAAGGAAGAATGAAGACAATCACACAGATGAACAGTGGAGAAGTTGTGCTTTAATGGCATCAACTCCTGTCCACCTACTAGTGACCTATCACCCACATGCCTTACCTTCTGTCCACACAGAATCTCATTACCACTTTAGCCTGTATAGAAAGCAGCGCCTACAGCCCAATGAACCTGAGTTCTATGGCTGTGTACACACTCAATTGGAATATATGAATTTTGATAGCATCAGACAGAGTGCCTGGGGTTCTGCTCTAGAGTAGGTGATCTCTCTTCAGTGTGTCTGACGCAGAGTCTTGAATAATTAATTAATCTCAAAGTGAGGCTAGTGTTGTCAGAGGGTCAATGTAGTGTAGGCGACTGAGCATCCCCACAGCCAGCCAATCAGGCACCCCCACAGCCTGGATGGGTGACACCCCCCAGTAGTGGTGGCTGTCACTCAACCCAGCTGCAGATGGTGCCGTGGGTGTATATGCAGATTAGGCTGGTGGGCCTGCCCAGTGGTGAAGGGTGAACAGGTAGTTGCAAACAGTTACAAATATATATATATTACAAAATATTACAAATATATATATATGTACCAAAAATGTCCTTTTTTCCCAATTGCATTCTTTATGAATACATAGAGGAACATTTCATCAACCTTGAACTGTTTCTTATATAACACATTTCTTCATTAATCTCAGGCATCATGTATGAACATACATTTCACATAGCTTATATCATGTCACAATGGGAGTGGGATACTGTTGATTTTAGTTT
Organism: Branchipolynoe longqiensis; assembly: GCA_030323885.1. Lineage (NCBI taxonomy): Eukaryota > Metazoa > Annelida > Polychaeta > Phyllodocida > Polynoidae > Branchipolynoe > Branchipolynoe longqiensis. The sequence goes on from CM059201.1 coordinate 11,827,024, forward strand.
ACATAACATTGTCCCCACTCCGTCGCCCAAGAATAATAATGCTCTCTGCCAATATATAATTCTTAACCGAAAATCCGTATATTTTTACAAACAGATTGATCAATGCACAGAATTGTCTAGTCCGGACTGGTGTCATAAGTATCAAAATGTATTAAAATGTGTCCAATTGTTGCGATATCGGGTCAAAGGCCGCTGGACGAATGGACATGAAACGGACATAAAACGGACATGAAATGGACATGACCGCATAGCCAATGGACGAAACAAACTCAAAACGGACAAGAACCATAGATGTCAATCCGGTGGCATCCGTTCCTAGTTTTGTGTATGTTCAAAACTTGTACGGACTCAAAATGGACTTTCTTCGGTTTCTGTCCGTTTCCCCCAATCCGGTGATGTGTGCCTGGGGCTTCAAGCCAACATCTGTTGCTCTTAAACTGCGGCACTGAATCTGCGCATAAGTAGTTTCATGCTGCCAACTCTGTTTTGAACCCCCACCCCCACCCACACCCACACCCACACCCCCACCCCCACCCACACCCACACCCAACACCCACACCCACACCCACACCCACGTCCTAAAATATATAAAAATATCCCCTGCGACGTCATACCCTTCACTACAGAAATCACCGTCATAGGTTTTATGCTGCTTTTCATCCTAGAAACATCTAAGGGCATCATATCAGGACAAGTATCGACTTATGACAGTGCACACTCATAGCGACTGTAACGTCCTGCTCCACTGGAACACTCAGCTGATGACACCATGACCCAATATCCCACTCACTCACATTATCCTGTTACTGAGCAAACCAGTTGTGGCCCTATCCTATTAATGCCAAGAGCTAGGCTAGGTAGCGACAAGTGTCAATTTTTGCAAGTCATTGGTGTTACTTGGTTGGATTTCAAACCGACGGAGGTCCGATATGGGAAGCCAGCCAGACTCTCACTGATTCAACCACCCTGCACAGTCAGTCGCCTTCATTCAGCCCTCTCTGTTTTGACGCATTGTCTATGATGTGCGCAACATGGGTAATTGATATCGCGAGACTGTGTATTCCCATAGATTTCTAAGCGACTTTGGCGCCACCTATATTGTAATTCTGAACTAACCAAATGGTCGTCGACTGACCCGCCACCCACTGTAAATTCCTTGAAACCAATATTACGCAGTTAGCGAAACTGCGCAGTAGATTTAAATGTGACCATTGGCGCCACCTATATTGTTCTAGTGAACTAGCATTCGCCGCTGATCGACGCGCCACCTACTGTAAATTCAGAGCAAAGGCTATGACGCAGTTACAAAGTCTAGACACTTCGACCAGAGCTTTTCAATCGATCGGACGTGTTACCTTCCTGTAGATTTGCCATCCCACCCACCCAACTAATGACATAGATCGATAGGGTTAAGTGCCTGAAATCCTCGAACTATATAATCATCAACATCTTGAATCTAACTGTAACACGCTAAAATAGAAAGAATAAATGCCACTATATACCACTGTATCGCGTTTGTTCAATTATACATTATATGACATCAGACTTTGTGTCCAAATCGGTAGAGTGCAGGCTTCCCGTGCGGGAGATTGGGAGTTCAATCCCTTGTCATGTCAAATCAATGACTAAAGGCCCAGTCACACCTCACCGGATTGAGCAACGGACAGAATTGTCTAGTCCGGTGGTGATAAGTATCAAAATGTATTTTAAGATGTGTCAAAGTGTTGTGAAGGCCGCTGGACGAATGGACATGAAACGGACATGAAACGGACATGAATGGATAGCCAACGGATGAAACAAACTCAAACCGGACAAGAACGGTAGACATCAGTCCAGCGGCATCCGTTCTTAGTTTTGTGCATGTTCAAAACTTGTACAGACACAAAACTGACTTTGTTTGGTTTCTGTCCATTTCCCCCAATCCAGTGATGTGTGACTGGGGTTTTACAAATTGATACTTGTCACTTCATTGCTTGGTCCTCGGCATTAATAAGATAGGGCAAGGACTGGTTAGCTCAGTATCAGGGTCATGTGACTGAGTGAGATATCGGGTCATGGTGCGGCAGACTGATATCCCAGTGGGATAGCACTATAAAGTCGCCGTGAGTGTGCACTGTCACAAGTCATTACCCGCCCTGATATGACGTTAGATGTTGCCAGGATGTAAACGTCCATCAACCAACCATTACATGATTGCACAGTAAATGGCAACTTAGGCCAAAGTTGCCTGAAAAATCCCTCGACCCTGATTTAAAAAAGAAATTGTAACTGTTAAAAATCCGTTTGACTAGCAACAATTCAAATTTCCTAACCACACAGTGGTGTTCTCTGTGGTGGAGTGGTTAGAGTGTCTGACTTTTTTCTAGGTCAGACTCCTAATCTGAGGGTTGGCGGTTCGATTCCCCGTGCCCCCAGCTCTGCCAATTTGGATTTCCACTGCTGTGTATAACTTACAGTGTCATCAAATGCTGGTTGCTCTGATACCATGTCTATAGCCGTGTTTACACGGACAATTGTGAAGCGAATTAGACAAATTGATTTATATGAAGCGAATTAGAAGCGCGTTTACACACGGAGCGGTTTAAGGCGGAAATCGATATCTGCGCATGAGCAGGTCCATACGAACCAGTGCTTAAGCTAGTTCACTTCATATAAACCACCTCGCTAGGTGGCTTATATAAAGCGAATCATATGAATCGATTCAGCCCTAATCCGCCTCACATCACGTTCACATAGGAAAATGTGAGGCGAACTAGGCAAGGCGCTTTATATGAAGCGGATTAAATCGCCCGTGTAAACACAGCTTATGTGATGTGGGAGGTTAAAAATCCCTTGGGTCGGTAAAAGTGTAGGCTCGGGCTTTCTAACAACTAGCAGTGGAATGAGGAAGACCAGTCGCCTATGACTGAAATTTCCCCTTCTTAAACAACTAATGGACCAACAAAAAATAAAAAATTGAAACTTCTCGAACTGTATAGTAAAATATTCCGATATTCGGCAGGGGGGGGGGGGATGCGATTGGTCTATTACTATTCAGTGTACTTGAGTAGGTGCGTATATATATATATATATATATATATGGGTTGGTTTGTGCCTGAGTTGGATGTAAATAGACATAGTGGCGCTGCCAGGTCTGAGTGTGATTGCACTCAGGGCCTAGCCCTTCTGCTGGGATAGGGGTCACCACACTCAAAGAGGTCAAGGCTGGTGGTGGCCAGGGGGCCAGACAGGTACTGGTGGGGGGCAGACCACTGGTATCCATAGAGACCAGCAATGCTGGATCCCTATTGGTAAGACCAGGAATGCTAGATAGGTGGAAAGAGGCGGCATGACTATGATATCCTAACAAGAACCCATGTAACTATATAAGAATAAACCAAAGGGTGCGACTCTCTCTCTCTCTTTCACTTTACTCTCTTACTTTCTCTTTGTCTCTATTGTTTTTCTTCTACGTGCACCGCCACAGATCCGAGTACCGACTCTACAGTATGATAAAATAAATTTCGAAATGATAATAAGGTCTTCATTGTTTTACTGAAAACATTGTGATGTGTACATGAATGACATGCCATCATACATTTATCAGTCTAGGGTGGTCCAATGTCTTTCTTTTATTTAATACTGAAAAAAGACACCCACAAAACGGTCCAACCATATACAATGACAGAAACAGTCCAAATAAAAATGTAAAATTTAAGATCTAAATGCACTGTGATTGGTCCCACTGCTTCACTGGTCATAGCTGGTCCAGTGTATTATTAACAACCCCACCCCAACAACATCTTTCATAAACTCACATAACTAACTACACTAGAGTTACACTAGAATATTTCTAACAAACTGACCTTTATATACTGCTTGCCTAACTGCAACTGAACATTAAAACTTACTACAACTATACCAACTGAATACAGAAGATAACTTCTGCTTACATTCTAAATACTATGTAAATACTCACATTAATCTGATTAATATTGATCTAGTTATATGACACTACTGGTACCATATGTCTATGGAACTTGTGGGTTACATAATTTCATTGTGTTAGATGCTGCAAATTGTGTATTCAACAGTTATTGTATACCTTATTCAATATACCGTTTGTGTAAATAACCCTGAATTGAAAAATGGCTGGAAGACCAGGGCTTTGGCACTGACAAAAGACTTATTCAACAGAATAAACATATTTACCAACAACAACAACAAAAAGGACAATCACCACCTTCTTTATTTGATTTGGGCTTATGTGACACTAAAAGGCGAGATTCCATTCACACCTTCGTCGATGGGTGTCAATGGAATCTCGCCTTTTAGGGTCACGTGGGTCGTTTTTTCAGGTCACGTGACAGTAGAGGCAAATCTGACTAGGTTAGACGAGACCTTGCCACAAGGCACTCGGCGTATGTATGGCACACTGACAGATACAGGTATCTTTAAGGTGGAGATCTACAAATATTGACTGTAGAAGAAACACATTGACGTACCAATGAGCAAGTGGCTTGACCATCGTCCTATGCTTAGAGTTGCATAGTCCGATAGCTTTGAGTTTCTATCATTTTCCAAGATATATTAGGTTGAATTTATCTTACATGGCCTTGAAGTAAATTTGATTTAAAATTGATAATTTTGGAGATATTTGGAATGTAAACATGGACAATTAATGTTGGCATGCATGCCAACACTTTGATCCCATATGATTTAACAATGGCAGGTCCAATTAAATTGACTTCCTATGTCCTTTTATATAACATACATATGTATAGACCTTCATAGAGCTATATATATATATTTATATATATATATATTCATGCATATATATACGATTAAATATATATTTAATATGTATTTAAATATAAAGCGGTAATATGATTGGGATATATATCCTAGCAACGCCAAGCTCCAGCAACGCAGCGACAAGAATACATTCTCTAAGTCCACTGCTTTGACTCAGCCTCGTGATTGATCCCACGACTCAGCGCCAGACCAGACTGAGTGCGCGCCCCCTACCCTCTGCGCTGCGCAGCGCCTCCTGGTGTCATGTGGAGTGAGTCACGTGACAGGGCCGAGGCGCTGCTCGTGCCGGATTGTAGAGCGCCCTTGTAGACAAGCAGGAGAGTTTTGTCAACACTCACTCAGCCCGCCAGGTGGCAGCTCGAGCAGCTCAATCCCACACGCGCCACCTGGTGTGCGCGTCACGCATTACCCACTTCCGCTTTGTCCAGCCCCCCCCCCCTGCCCCCGCCTCCTCCACTCACTCCACCGCCTCTCCTTCCACTTCCATCTCCGTCACCCGGCCACTCACACTCGTCCTCACAAGCCCCGGCCCACCTACCAAACATGATGACTGAAAGATATATACTTGTTGTTTCCTAGCCAGGCGCTTGACATTATTAGGATAAGGCAAGGACTGGTTGCTTCAGTGTGAGGATAATCTGACTGAGTGGGATATCAGGTCATGATGCCGGTTGCCTGGTCTTCCAGTGGGCAGCACTATAACATTGCCATGAGGGTGCACTGTCACAAATCGGTACCTGTCCTGATATGACCTTAGATGTTGCCAGGACGTAAAACTCGAACCAACCAGGGGTGGTGTTGATGTTGAGACCTGGATGGCAGGTTCCGCCTCCCAGTAAGACATATGCTCAAGAGATATGCAGTAAGACATACGCTCAAGACATACGCAGTAAGACATATGCCTAAGACATACGCAGTAAGACATACGCTTAAGACATACGCTTCAAATAGTAACTGGGTTGTCAACCAGTCCTTGCCATATCCTAATAATGCCGAGCACTTGTCCGGGAAGCGACAAGTATACATGGTTAAGTCATTGGTTTGACTAGACCAGGTTTTGAACCTGTGTTTGAATCCCACGATCTACCAAAACGGAAGACGGACGCTAATCTCATTCAGCCACCCTGTCTGGTCTCATCACTCCTGGTCAGAGAGTACCCGACTTCCAACATGACTCCATGAACTGATGAAACTACACCTAAAACATGAAGACATTGATGTATTAACAATGTCCCAAACCTGGTACACTGACAAATGCCACAACAATATTCTCAACATAGACAGGTATAGGCTTGTATTTAATGACAGAAAAACATTAAATGAAACACAACAAAGAAAGAAAGGTGGGGGTGTAGCTATATACTGCAAACTCACCAAAATTTAGATGCTGAAACACTGGAGACAGCAAATATTTCAGAACAACACATAGAACTTGTATGGTGCTTAATAAAAAAAATTATAAGCAAGCAAACACAGCCATAGCAAGTCTGTACAGACCACCACCAGGAAACATAGACAGGTTCCTTGAGGCCCTTGAAAAAAGTGTTAGCACGGTACAGAAATTAACAACTGCAGAAATGTTCATTCTGGGTGATTTTAATATAAACTACAACTCAAATGAAAAAAACTAACTAATTCTGCAGACCACTATCAAAACCATAAGCCTTCAACAGATAATCACAGAAAATACCAGACTCAGTGAAAATAGCTTGGCAATTGACCTCGTACTAACCACTGCAGAAATGTTCATTCTGGGTGATTTTAATATAAACTACAACTCAAATGAAAAAAATAGCTTGGCAATTGACCTAGTACTAACCAGCTCCAACCATGCAACAAAATGGGGCACCAGAAGCTGGGGTATTAGTGACCATGAGCTAATATATGCAACCAGAAAAGAAAAAGAAATACAAGATGGGTAGATCACTGGTAAACTACTAAAAAAAAAATCACTAGAAATCCACCTGAAGAGTAAAAAAAAACTAAATAAATAGTAACAAAAGTCATATTAACATTTTCTGGAACAATATCATTACGGAAATAACAACCTCACTAAAACAAATGTGTCCAAAAAAAACAACTAAAACTAAACAAAAAACAAGATCCATGTGTGAACAATGAGCTAATAGCCCAGACAGAAATCAAAAGAAAACTAGGGAACCGGGCAAAAAGCCCCAAAACCCCAGCAGATAGACTAGCCTACAACACAGCTAGAAATACATCATAGAAAGCTGTCAGAGCAGCACCAAAAAATACACAATAAGCCAAGATGATCAATGGGGTAGTAACAAAAACAAATTCTGGAAAAATGTAAATCTACTATTCCCCAACAATAAATCTAAAGACTGTATAGCACTCACAAATGATAAAGGCAGCACACTAACTGAGTGGGACAAAAACTATCAACAAAATTCATACGGGATTGGGAAAACAAGTCAGAACAAATACAAGATGAAATCCCCACCTGCAAAGCTAATGCAAAAGAATTACAACAACTAATACAGAGCATAGACACAAATGAACCAAGTGGTATAGAAAATATCCCAACTAAAGTATTAAAACATGCTCTACAAGCCATCCCAGACACCATAACAGACTTATTTAATGCCTCTTTCGAACAAGGTAAATTTGTCGAAGCTTAGAAGATGGCCACTATCACTGTAAGGTATGTGACATATGTATGGAATCCAAGACCGGGCGTGCTGGTCATGTGACCAGGCACAGGACACCGGCATGTGAGGAGAGGGAAATAAACCAGTCTTACACTCGAGCTCAACGTGTCCACATCCTTCCATTACAATCACCACCGTCCATAAAGGTGGAGATCAACAAAGCATGGGCAACTACAGACCCATATCAATCCTACAGGCCCCAGACACATTGATTGAAAAAATAATACGCAGGGACATAAATGAACACCTGAACAAAAATATTATACTTTACTCAAGACAAGGGGGCCAGTGACTTACTGGCCTCAATGAACAAACAAAAGATATCAGGGGCAGCATTCATAGACTTCAGCAAGGCTTTTGACACAGTAGATCACAAGATACTACTTCAAAACCTCAACCAAATAGGCATAACATCAGCCACAAAAAAACCTGGATCGAATGTTACCTGAGAAATAGGGAACAAAAAACCAAAGTACAAAATAGCATATCAGAATGCAATCCAATTAGACCAGACGGGATGGCCGAATGAGTTAGAGCGTCCGTCTCCCGTGCTGGTAGATCGTGGGGTCGTGGGTTCGAGTCCCAGTTGAGTCAAACCAATGACTTTAAAATTGATACTTGTCGCTTCCTAGCCAGGCGCTCGGAATTATTAGGATAGGGCAAGGACTGGTGTGCTCAGTGTCAGGATAATGTGACTGAGTGGGATACCAGGTCATGGTGCCGGCGGCCTGGTTTCCCAGTGGGACAGCACTATAAAGGCGCCATGAGTGCACACTGTCACAAGTCGGTACCCATCCTGATATGACCTTAGATGTTGCTAGGATGTAAAACAACAACAAACAAAAGCAATCCAATTACATGTGGAGTCCCACAAGGGTCAGTCCTAGGACCACTACTCTTAATAATATAAATACATGACATAGAGAAGTGGCTAGACACTGAATGCCTCCAGCTATATGCAGATGATACTGTCATATATGCTGGGGGCAACACTGAAGAAGAGGTAACAAATAAACTAAATAAACTATTACAGAAACTGGATGACTGGTGCACATCATAAATGCCAGCAAATCAAAAACAGTACTCTTCTCACATAGACCACTATCGGAAAGTAACACCCAGTGCAAACTAGGAAACCAGGTCTGGAAAAAGTATAACACTACAGATACTTAGGCCTAGAGCTGGACAGCCAACTATACTACAACCTATGTGTGACAACAATCATACAACAAATAAATCACAAACTCTGCTTATTTCCAAAATTAACAAAATTCATGACACAAGAAATGTCAATAAAGGTCTTCAAAGAAATGGTACTCCCATACTTTGACTATGGAGACACAATATACATGGGAGCAAAGTAAGAACTCCTCAACAAGCTGGAAATCCTACAAAATAAAGCATTACAAATATGTCTTGGGTTGACAGAATGCACCCCACCTATGACCTGCACATGCAAACCAAAGCAAAATTGCTCAAATATTGAAGACTAGTACACCTCAAAACACTCGCATTTTGGTTCAGTAGCGATAGGAAATACCAAAAGCAACCAACCAGAGATACACAAATAAACAATGCACCACTAATAAAACAAACAAGGAGCCGTATAACGGCCCATGAAAGGAGCACTTTAGAAATGCCTGCTAACGCTTGGAATGCGCAACCAGTAAAAGAAAGACAGATCCCTCATCTAAAGACATACAAAAAATATCTATGTAAAAAAGGGAGGATACTGATGACACCCTAGGGCCAGAACCCGAGATGGGCATGTGATAGGTCACAGCCCACAAACTGGGCTGCTCCAAGGGAGAAACCTGGACCACCCTCAGTAGATAACAAACAACCACAAACCATCAAAGACGGAGACTCCCGATCTGAAAACATACACAAATATATATGAAAAAAAGGCAGGCCCTGAAAACACCCTGGGCCAAAACCCCAGATGGGCATGTGATAACAAACACAAACACACAAAAACTAATATACTTCATATAACACCTGTTACAAAATAATCACCATGTACCTGCTACTGTGTGAGAAACAAAAACATCTTATCACTTCCTACTCACTTCCTAAGATTAAACCACTACTACAACTGGCCAGCATTGAAAACAAGCCTGAGCACTCGAGCTTACATGCTATGGAGAGTATAAACACAGCCAAACGCTCAGTGCTGGCTGAATGCTGGTAGACTTCTGGCACACTACCACTAGACTCCTGGTAGACTTCTGGTAGACTTCTGACAGACTTCTGGTAGACTTCTGGCAGACTACCACTAGACTTCTGCCAGACGTCTGGTAGACTTCTGGCAGATTTCTGGTAGACTTCTGGCAGACTTCTGGCAGGCTACAACTAGGCTACCATGAGACTGCTTACATTATACATAGCTCCGTGAGCATGTCACCAAAGACTGCTAATGGAGAACTTACATACTTCCACCAGAATGCTGAGAGACTGCTGACATACTGCTAATAAACTGCTGACAGACTGCTGACAGACTGCAGACAGACTGACGTACTGAAACACTGACAGTGGAGATACAACTGCGAATGTTGAACACGGGACAATGCTAAGAAGCTGTCAAATAAAGGCAGTGAGGAAATTGTCCTGACATGGAATTAGGAACTATCAATGTCGAATCTGGCATAAAGACACTAAAAGGCATACCAGGTGCCGAACCTCTTATCTGGCTTACAGAGACCCGGTGTAGCAGGAAATCGCAAACCCCTGGAAATTGCACACCCCAGGGTTTGCGATTTCCTAGGAAATCGTAAGCCCCTCCTGGAAATCGCACACACCTCATGCTTTGTAGCATTTTGTAATAATCAACTAACACACTAGTAAAGAATGGTTTAAATAAGGGATAAATAAGAATTTGGAATATTAAAATGGTTCTATTTACTGTATGCAGTGACTGAAGTTGGAACTAAAAAGACCATTTTGCTAACAACATTGTTTACGTTGCCGATCCTGAAACTGAGTAATAATACTAGGATATTGCCACACCTCTTTACCTGGCCATTTTCAGTGCATGTGCGGTCGGAAATTCGAACTGTACTATCGCAAAGATGTTTTCATTAGGATAAAGACTGTCAAACAGGGGGGGTTTGCAATTTCCAGGGGGGGTTCTGTGATTTCCTATGAAATTGCAACCCCCCCATGCCCATATATGGCATGGGGGTTTGTGATTTTCTAGGAAATCACAAGTGGGTGTTTGCGATTTCCAGGATTTCCTGGTACACCTATACCTGTACTTAAATTCTGACGGTCTATCAGGATAGATACCCACATCATACATTCAGGACAGCTTCATAGTGTTGATCCAGTATCAGGACAGGTACTAACTTTTGATAGTGCGCATTCATGGCGACTTCATAGTGCTGCCCCACTGGGAAATCAGACCACCAGCACCATGACCCAATATCCCACGCAGTCACATTATCCTGACACCGAGCTAACCAGTCCTTGCCATATCCTATTAATGTGGAGTGCCAGGCTATGAAAAGACAAGTATCAATTTTATACGCCATTAGTTTGACTCAACCGTGAACCGAACTCACGATCTCCCGCATGCGAGGCCCGCTCTCTACCGATTCGGCCACCGCTCTCAGTAAACCGGCCGAAGTGCGGTTGGGTTTTGATTGATAGCACACACAACTGGTCTCCAGGCTGCTCCAACTGCAGCTTTATGGTTACTCACATCATCGTTAACAATTATACACCGCAATAGGAATCACTCCCTGAAACCAGACATAAAAGTCTGCTATGGAAACCAACATTGAAAACCTTCCAAATAATAGTAGAAAATATTCCAAATATTAACAGAAAACATTCCGAATGATAGCAGATTCAATGTTCATATGAAGGTTTATGTTGTTTGCATATGTCAACGTTGAAAGAAGGCTATTTCACTTTTTTTTATTTTGAACTTATTAATTAATATATTGCTCAATTTGTATACATTCAAAATTGAGTAATTATATTAAGTAATATCATTTGTGAAACATGAAAATCAAACACACATCCAGAATATCATTTCAACATACATTACTAATTCAAATAAAATTTGATTAACTACAGTTAAGCAAACACACTCATGTCTGATGAGAAAAAAAAGTGGGAAAGAAAAGCGGAAACAAGTTTTGGTAAATGGAAGGTCTCGATGTGTAAAGTCACACCCTTTCACTTCCACACAAAATCATACAAGCGTACGTTTGATACATTGTGTGGGATAGATTAAATACAGGTAGTATTGTTAACATACTTAAAGCTGCATAGTCCGATGAAGCATCAACTTTTCAAAACCAAAATAATTATATAGATTTGACTCTACACATCTAACTTAGATACAGATGCACATATTCAGCATTTATTGCCACATGGAAGGGAACACTGAGACAGTTTGATAGAACCTGTTACTGTTGAAGCCTCTGGGGCCAAATGTAAGACCAAGTTTTTATCGGCTCCCGTGTTAAGGACGGGCGGCAGGTTAGCTAACATCGGTGTTGAAATATGTGTCACAGGAAATGTATGTGACCAAAGCGCGGCGGAGTTAGCTAACCAATGCATTATTTAAAACCCTCTGTGCCTGTACCCGGCGAGCACCGCTATTTGACAATATCGGCGGCCAGGAACCAGCAGCCTTCTTAGTGGTGAGCCTGTTGCCGGTGGCGGCGATTTGTTTTGTGTACATTCGTCGATTTGACAATATGAATAACGCCACCGATGTAGCTGCTACGTTAATATCGCTTCAAATTTAGGGTTAATTTAATGAAATGTCACAATTTGAGTATGTAATTCTGTTAAATATGATTGCATTGAATAGATTTGGGCCTAAAATATTTCTGCAGGCATTATGCCAGTATGGATATCGACGTCGCGGTGGCGGCTGTTTTACATTCGTTGATTCGACAATATGAATAACGCTGCCAATGCGGCGGCAGCGTTAATATCGCTTTGAATTTAGGGTTAATTTCATGAAATTTCACTTATTGTGTATGTAATTCTGTTAAATATGGCCGCATTGAACAGATTTGGGCCGAATCGGTACCTAACAGGGATGTTAAACCTGCTATAAGTTGGGGTTAGTGTAGGTGACGTTAACTCTCGAGGCGTTTGCCTAACCAGGGCACATACATTGTCAGTTTTGGCCACCAACCCGGGAAATCCGCACGACGCGTGGGTTAGGACCGCTAACCTGGCTCCATACATTTGGCCCCTGGTGTCAGAGTTTTGGCGTGCTTGCCTAATAATGTAGATTATAACGATCACTTTAATATATTTATCTCAGAAAAATTACCAAAACGGAAAACCATCGGACTATGCAACTTTAACACAGAGAGACTTGCTACCAAAATAAAATAATTAATTATCATATTTGTAACGTGTACAACGAAATATGCTGAGCCCAGTTATGGAGAATGACCCATAGACACCGTGCTTACACCTTTTACAACATTGTTCATCCCACCCACCATCAGCACACCCCATTAGTGTGCCTAATGGCTACAGAGAACCCAACTCGTGAGAACTCTTCACATGCTCACGTGATGTGACTACGCATGTGCGTCACGTGACCTCCCCACTGGGGTGGCCGCGCAATGACAGTAGCCGTCTTGCTAACAGTTCGCCGACTATGCACGTTATGTTCGCTCACATACGCGCAGTAACCCAACCGGGAGGGGTGGCCGAATCGGTAGAGCGTAGGCCTCGCGTGAGGGAGATCGGGAGTTTGGTTCGCATTCGAGTGAAACCAATGACTTATAAAATTGATACTTGTCACTTCCTAGCCTGACGCTTGGCATTCATACTAATAGGATAGGGCAAGGACTGGTTGGTTCATTGTCAGGATAATGTGACTGCGTGGGATATTGGGTCATGGTGATGGTGGCCTGATTTCCCAGTGGGGCAGTACTATAAAGTTTCCATGAGTGTCCGCAGTAGCAACTCAGCACCCATCCACATATGACCTTAGATTTGTCAGGACATAAAACTCCAACAAACAACCAACCACAGAGTAACCCTGATTCAGCGGAGCATGCACCAGTGAGCAACCAGCCAATGCAATAGTTCTCGCCACTGCCGTCAGAGAGCAGGTTTGCCTGCCTTGTTCGTTGGAGATTTAATGTCCCGATAACATCTAAGGTCATATCATGATGGCTACCGACTTACGACTGTGCGCACTCATGGCAACTTTATAGTGCTGCCCCACTTGGAGACCATGCGGCCAGCACCATGACCCGATACCCCACTCAGTCACAATATCCTGATACTAAGATAACCAGTCTTTTGCTCTATCCCAGTAATGCCGAGCTCCAGGCTAGGTAGCAACATGTATCAATTTTGTAAGTTATTGGTTTGACTCGACGAAGAATCAAATTCTGGATCTTCCGCATGGGAAACCTATGTTCTACCATTTCGGACACCGCGTCCAGGGGGCGGTTAGTGGTGGACTTTCGTGATTGCATATTTTCCACTGAACAGGCTGTTCAGTGGACTGTTACCCATAGCAATAGTCCGCCACAAAGCTGGTTTGTGGTGGAAATCCTCTATAGCACACGCTTCAAAGGGAGCTTGAACCACATTAGTTCTTGCCATTGACATCAGAGGGCGGGTTGTTGGTGAAATTTCTCTATCAGTCTATAGCACCTTTATTTTATTTTAAATAATGAGAAGGAGGCATACACTGCCAATCTCGTCATGGAATGCAGGAAAAAATCCCTGACAATTGTTTAAGGTTATCATGGGGACACACAGCATTCCACTGAGTCACGAGAGGGACGCAAATAGTGTATTTCAGAGGTTTCAGCGGCCAGAAAAAAAAACCCGGAATTAACAAAAAAACAGAAATCCAGTTTCGGCGGCCAGGAAAAAAAAGGAATTCCGGTTAAAACCGGAGAAATCACATGCATATATAGTTGTCCATCAATTGGTTGCTGCATTCTTTGGTTGGTTCGACAGTGAGTGTTCTGACGATAAATGAGCGGACCTGGTGGCAGAATCGGTAAGAGCATTGGCTTCCCATGTGGAAGGTCGGGAATCTAATCGGTACTGAGTCAAACGAATGACTTACACAATTCATACTTGGTGCTTCCTAGCCGGGCGCTTCGCATCAATAGGATAAGGCAAGGACTGGTTAGCCCAGTATCATGATAACATGACTGAGTGGGATCTCAGGTCATGCCGCTGGTGGCCTGGACTCCCAGTGGGGCAACACTATAACATCGATATGAGTGCACACTGTCACAAGTCATCCTGATGACCTTAGATGTTGCTCAGATGCAAAACCCCCCAAAACAAACTGACATGTGGACAGGCAGCTAGAATGACAGTGTGGGAAACATCAATAAGCCGTCCGGTGTGCACCCTCACTTCTCATCACGGTCCGGTGTTGCAGTTTGAGCGCCCTGCCAGTTTCAGCTGATTGCATACACTCAAACTCAAGGCATTGTCAATGGTCGTGAGCAATCTTCATACAGAAAATACAGAAGAAGTGAAATATCTCTAAAACCACACCACCTATTAACAAATCGCTTAGTACACATATAGAAAACATCTTTACCAAAAAGATTATATTAAATTCACAAGGTTAGGGTTCTTGATTTCTATTTATTTTGAATAAAACTAATGTTTTGCACTGCGCGTACCGTCAAACTCAAGGCATTGTCAATGGTCCTGAGCAATCTACATACAGAAAATACAGGAAAAGTGAAATTTCTCTAAAAGCACACCTCCTAGAAACAAATCGTTTGGTACACTTATAGAAAACATCATTACCAAAAATATTATATTAAATTCATAAGGTTAGTGACGATGCTGTCAGATTTTAATGCATACGCATGAAACTGACAGTCAGTTCAAACTGGCAGGGCGCTCAAACTGTGACACCGGCAGGTCTGATCCGCACCGCTCCACTGCTCGTCTGACTTAACATGGAGCAGACCTTGGTCAGGTGGTCTGATTTACCACACAGCAACCATTAGTCAAATGGTCTGATTTACCATACAGCAACTATTAATCACATGGTCTGATTGATCATACAGCAGCCATTAATCAGACGCTCTGATTTATCATACAGCAGCCATTACTCAGGTGGTCTGATTTATCATACAGCAGCCATTAGTCAGATGGCCTGATTTACCATACAGCAGCCATTAGTCACATGGCCGGATTTACCATACATCAGCCATTAGTCAGATGGTCTGATTTACCATACAACAGTCGTTAATTAGATGGCCTTATTTACCATACAGTAGCAGTTGGTCTGCTGGTCTGATTGACCATCCAGCAATCATTAGTCAGATGGTCTGATTTACCATACATATCTTATGAGATATTTTGAGTGCAAACATGGAAAATTAGTTTTGGCAAGCTTGCCAAACCTCTGACACCATAGACTTCTGCAGTGCAGTACCAGGTTCTGTTAAATTGACTGAGTATAACTATAGCCTTCTACGCAGAAACAAATGCTTAATAAGTGCATCAGTGTCTAAGTTAGATATGTAAAATCAAATCTAGATAATTGGTTTGGTTTTGAAAATGTGATATTTTATCGGACTATGCAGCTTTAAACATGACCACAAGACCAGTGCTTCCATGTTGAGTTGTTGTTGTTCTTTGTTGTTGTTTTATGTCCTAGCAACATCTAAGGTCATATAAGGATGGGTACCGACTTGTGACAGTGCACACTCATGGCGACTTTATAGTGCTGCCCCACTGGAAGACATGGGCCCATATGTATGAGCCACTTTTTAACCAGACCGGGGTTAAAGGAGGGTGCCGAGTTAGCTAACCCCAGGGTTCCAAATGTGTCAAGGGGGAGGATGTATGTGACCAAAGCGCAGCCTGGTTAGCTAACCGATGCACTATTTATAGATTTGGGAAATCCCTCTGCATTTGTAGCCATATATTAGGCTCAAATATATTAAATGCTATCATATTTAACAGGATTACATACGCAATAAGTGAAATTTTATCAATTTAACCCTAAATTCGAAGCATTATTAAGGCTACCGCAGCATTGGTGGTGATATTAATATTAATATTTTCGAATCGACGAACGTAAAGTAACCAAATCGCCGCCGCCACAGCATCGACGTCGCTTTCCATACTGGCGGCGGTGGCGGTTTGTTTACTGTACGTTCGTCGATTTGAAAATATAACTATTAATATCGCCGCCAATGCGGCGGTAGCCTTAATAACGCTTCGAATTTAGGGTTAATTTGAACAAATTTCACTTATTGCGTATCTAATTCTGTTAAATATGATCGCATTCAATAGATTTGGCCATAATCGGTGCCTAACCCCACCTTTAACCCTCCTTTCGCATGGGGTTAGTGCAGGCGACTTTACGCTCCCCGAGTTAGTTTAACCCCGAAACATACATACGCAGTTTTCGCCGCTAACCCGGGAAATCCGCACAACGCAGGGTTACGACCGCTAACCCGGACACATACATATAGGCCCAGGCCACCAGCACCATGACCTGATATCCCACTCAGTCACTGAGCCAACCAGTCCTTGTCCTATCCTAATAATGCCGAGCACCAGGCTAGGAAGCGACAAGTATCAATTTGTAAGTCATCGGTTTGACTCGACCAGGGTTTGAACCCACGACCCCACGATCTACCAACACGGGAGACGGACGCTCTAACTCATTCGGCCATCCGGTCTGGTCTTCCATGTTGAAGAAAAGATTGGAGATTGAAGTAGATATTCATTTATAGTAGTACATCTGTTGGTTGGTGGGAGTTTTACATCCTGGAAACATCTAATGTCCTATCAGGACGCGTCATCATCATCATGCTCTCGTTCGCGATGCGACAATGACTGCTTTCATTACTTGACTGCCGCTCTCCATTTAGCTCAGGACGGGTAGTAGTCAATAATGAGCCCCACTACCACATTGTGCTGGTCTCATAAAAACTGCATTGACCCTTGCCAGGAAGAAGTACCTGCAGGTGGTAGCGCGCTAACAGTGGCGGTGCCTAGGGTGGACTGTTCCACCGATGGCTAGCGGCCACCCTCCAGCTGGGAAGTGAGTGACAGGTCACTGCTATTCTGACCTTGGTAGTTTCAACCAGGGGCGGCCCCTGAGGTTTGAAGCAACTGCGGTGTTACCTCTTAATTCTCCAGATGGTGGAACACGGTCCATCAAGCGGCTGTCACACCTCGCCGGATTGGGGAAACGGAAAGAAACCGAACAAAGTCTGTTGATAGTCCGGTTTGTGTCCGTATAAGTTTTAAACATGAACAAAACTTGGAACGGATGCCACCGGATTGACATCTACGATTCTTGTCCGGTTTGAGTTTGTTTTGTCCGTTGGCTATCCATTCATGTCCATTTCATGTCCGTTGTATGTCCATTTCATGTCTGTTTCATGTCCGTTTCATGTCCGTTTCATGTCCGTTTCATGTCCGTTTCATGTCCGTTTTATGTCCGTTTCATGTCCGTTCGTCCAGCAGCCTTTGACCCGATATCGCAACATTTTGACACATTTTAATATATTTTGATACTTATGATGCCCGAACACCACCGGACTAGACAATTTTGTCCGCTGCACAATCCGGTGATGTGTGACAGGGGCTTTACTCATTCACAGAGGCGCCAAGCATACCGACTTGGCGGGAGATTTCCCTAAAATATAGCAAAATAACCCCATTGTCCCGATTTCCTGCATTTAATTAGTAATCACCCACCAAAGAATCATTTCAGCTTGATTCTTTTTAATCTGGACGCATATTCTTCCGTCAAAATGCACCAAAATGCACCATTTTGAATCACTTTTTTACTGTGGGAGGGGCCACCCCCCCCCTCCACCATCTGCCCCCCCCCCCTCCCCTATCCATCACCGCTATTTCTCGCTATTTACAAATTGCGTATTAGGGAGATCTACCTATTCACATTTTCTTTATCTACTTATTTAAAAAAAAACTCGTCCTGATCTGACCTTAGATGTTGCTAGGACTTAAAACAACAACAAACAAACAAAACCAACCAACCGATATGTAAGGACAGCATCTGCAGACAGTCCTCAACCGACCTTTCTCAAACTAAAGTTGGCACCTGCGCATTCATGTCTAACTCAATGCCACTCCTGCACTTGTGGGTCCAGACTGGACAGAGCTAATGGAGGCAGCATCATCCCTCAAAAGTCGGCGCAGGTAAACTACTTAGTGTGCAATTGATTAATCATGTGACATAACTACATGATGCTGGTTCTGGGAGGTTAGTTGGTTGTTGGAGATTTACGGCCTGGCAACATCTAAGGTCATATCAGGACAGGTACCGACTTGTAACAGTGCACACTGGTGCACACTCATGGTGACCTAATAGTGCTGCTCACTGGGAAATCAGGCTGCTGGCACCATGAACCGATACCCCACTCAGTCACATTATCCTGAGACTAAGCCAACCAGTCCTTACCCTATCCTAATAATGCTGAGCCCAAGGCTCGGAGGTGGCAAGTATCAATTTTGTAAGTCATTGGTTTGACTCGACGGGGAACCAAGCTCTCGATCTCTTACAAGCGTGGCCCGCACTCTACCGATTGGGCCACTGCGCCCGCTGGTTCTGGGAGGTTCCTGCTCGCCAAGAAAAAGCGCGCCAAAATGCTGCTGAATGGACCATGGTGGGAGACAAATGTCTTCTGCTTTATTTAATTCAACATGGCGATTGGAATTGGAAGAATCCCTCCTGCAAGTGCCGAATGTTCACTTAACTGATGTAATAATGGGAAAAGAAATTCTTACATTAGTTGATTGAGTAGAGGAAATTTCAATCGCGAACAATTGGTCTTCCTTATTCTCATTCCGTTACACTTTTTAAGTCATTGATTGGACTCGTTCAGGGTTTGAACCTCAGGGGTTCAAATCCCATCATCATCATCATCATCATCATGCTGTCAGTCGCAATGCGACAAGGACTGCTTTCATTCCTTAACCACCGCTCACCATTTAGCTCTCTGCTGTGAGAGTGATATCCATGAGTCGGTCTTAATGTCTCTCAGCTTCACGTTTCTCTTGATAGTATCCTTGAACCAGAGACGAGGGCGTCCTAACTTTCTTTGACCAGAAGACAAATCCGACGATCTACCAAAACAAGAGGTGGAATAAACCAGTATTTGAAGCAACCTCTCCATTACCGTGGTGTTATTCCTCAGGGGAGTAAGTAGAACGCAGTCCACCACAGTAAGAACAATTCCTCTTGTGTGAGAGGTGTGATGTGGGGGGGGGGGGGACCAGAATACATTACTCCGACAGATCGGGGAGGAGGGTGGGGGGGGACTCCACTAACACGCCTACGGAGGAATAATAATAATGTACATGTTCCCCTACAATTTATACTCGTATAATACGCTATGCATCACATAAACTTTGGAGCTAGTGGTACAGGCCTGAGGCAGAACCAGGCGAGGAGAAAGAAGCCAGGTGGCGCCACCATGCGAGGCAGAAGGCCTGACCAGTCAATGAACGTCATTAGTTGGTGTACAGCCAGGTGGATAGGAACTGAGGATTCATAGATAATCGGTTTCCGGTTAGTTATACTCGTGTAATTGCATGTACAGCACATCAATTCATTGTATTCAATTATATTACATATGCCAGCTGAACATCTTTTTTAAACATATTTTTAAAATCATGAAAAAGAGACTAGAAATTAAGGCTATTCACGAAGAGGATGCTGGTAATTATGGAAACATGTTTAAAAAAAAGAAAAAAAGCCAGACTGGATGGCCGAATGAGTTAGATCGTCCGTCTCCCGTGTTGGTAGATCGTGGGTTCGAATCCTGGTTGAGACAAACCGATAACTTAAAAATTGATACTTGTCGCTTCCTAGCCAGACGGTCTGCATTACTAGGATAGGGCAAGGAGCAGTGGAATGAGGAAGACCAGTCGTCTGCGGTTGAAACTTCCCCTGCTTAAAGCTGCATAGTCCGATGAAGCATCAAATTTTCAAAACCAAAACAGTTATCTGGAATTGATTCTACATATCTAACTTAGATACTGATGCATGTATTAAGCATTTGTTGCCACATAGCAGGGAATACTGAGGCAATGTAATAGATCCTGTTACTGCTAAAGCCTATGGCGTCAGAGTTTTGGCAAGCTTGCCAAAACTAATTTGACATGTTTGCACTTCAAATATCTCAAAACATAACTGCTTAAAATAATCAGGACTTGAAGCTAAAGTAAGGTCGATTATAACGGTCAGGTTAATCTATTTATCTCAGAAAAATTACAGAAACTCAACACCATTGGACTATGCAACTTTAAACAACTAATGTACCAACAAATATATATATATTAACAACAAAAAATCCCATGAGGCGCCATTGTGGTAGCTGTGAGAAGTGTGTACTGGAAGTGAAGAGAGACACTAATGCAGTAGTGAAGTGCGAGGTGGCAGTGTGAATGGGTTAATGATGACACATTGATCGGCCAGCAAAAGAATTAGCATAATACTCCTTCATGCACTCACGCTCACTCTAATGCCAGGCATACATTAAGCGGTGCACGCCTCAATTGCGACAAATAACAAAACGCATGCATACATACATCCATCCAAGACTTGACATTTCTGGTTGGTGACAATGGATGTGCGATTGTCTCATCACAAAGACCAGTTGGAAATGTTCCTCCTCCTTCTAGCTGATTTTCCGCTGTCGAAGGAAGATGAGCTTGAGCAGCGCGGTCCTTGGTAACCTGGGCGACAACTGAGCCGGTATGGTGTTTTGTGCGGTTGTACATTTCATGAAAGCTGCCTGCAAAAGTGTTGAAGTGCTGCTGGCTTTTGCAAGTTACCAGCGGCACTCTCCCGGAGAGCAAATAGAGGTTCCACACCGGCAAGAACATGTCAAGACAGGCGCAAAACTATTTGTCCCTGCAGTGGCTGGTCGGGAGATGTTGGGAGTTCCATACATCAACCACCCTTAATGTTGCCACAGTGGCATGGTTTTCTGTTTAGGGTTTGCTCCCCTAGCCTTCGATTCTGTCAAGAACATGTACCACAAGGCAGTGGTTTACAACTCTGCAGGGCAGGGGCGTCAAACTCCCTGAGGTATTGCTATACCTGCAATACCTGCACACCTACTCCGACAGATCGGGGAGGAGGGGGGGGGGGGCACTCCACTAAAGAGCCTACAGAGGAATAATAATAATAATAATGTACATGTTCCCCTACAATTTATACTCGTATAATGCGTTATGTGGAAATGTACCAGGAGTGTATAGCAATTAATCAGAAGTGGGGGCTTGATGTTGGAGTTTTACACCGCGGCAACATCTAAGGTCATATCAGAATGGGTACCAACTTGTGTCAGTGCGTATTGATGGTGACTTAATAGTGCTGCCCAATTGGGAGACCAGGCCAAGCAGGGGTGTGTGGGTGGAAAAAGTGAGTGCTGCTGGAAGAGGCAGGAGGCGGAGTGGCTTGAGGCAGCGGTGGGCCGCGTTATAAGGGGAGGGCAGGGGGGGGGTGACGTAACGGGGCGGGGTGGGACTGAGAAGGGGGGGGGGGGGCATAGGGGGGGGTCCTCCGCCACAAATCAAACGCAATGCAAGCATTACGACCAATTCCCAGAGAATAGTTAGTTTCAAACTATACTAATTATATCTCTTCATATTTGGGCGTAATAATATTTTGTATTTGGTTGTTCTAATCAAATCTAATCAAATAACTTATCAGCAGCTGCTGTGTGGCAAGATAACACCAACACTACAACTGGCCAGCATTGAAAACAAGCCTGGGTACCCGGGCTTATATGCTATGGACAGTATAAATACCGCCTCAATTTTTTTTTAATATTAAAAAAAAAAAAGATTTGCTGATTTAGCAGGGGAAATTTCAATCGGAGACAATTAGTCTTCCTCATTCCACTGCTCCTTGCCCTATCCTAATAATGCCAAACGCCAAGCTAGGTATCAATTCTTTAAGGCATTGATTTGTCTTGGCCAGTGTACGAACCCCACAACCTACCAAAACGGGAGGTGGGCGCTTAACTCATTAGTGCATCTGTTGTGAATAGGTAAAGTCATATTATTATTACTGCCTATCTAAAGGTAATTATCAAATGTGAATAGCAGGCTAGGACATGATGAACTATTAGCTTTCGTATTGCACAAAATTGGTTGATTGGTTGGTTGTTGGAGTTTGGTAAAGGGGGGGGGGGGAGGGGTAAACATTGCCCTATGTTTCAGACACAGATCAACGAGTGGTTAAGCCTGCGGAGAATACTGAGTGAATCTCAGAGTGGGCAGAGTAGAGATTCATTGGGACACTGGATGAGGAAACAGACAAATGGCAAGGGTTGTGTAGTTGGTGCCCAGATCTGTGGCTGTGCAAGTAGGCTGTAGGGAAATACGATACAGACAAGAAGAAAGAGAAAGTAAGAGTGAAGAGAGTAAGGGGAGGCAAGCCTTCTATCTTTATTTTTATAGTATATAGGTTCCCTGATAGGGTGTCACACCATACCTTGTCACCTGTAATGATGTGGACACATTGGAGTCTGGTTAAGGAGTATTTGTTAGGTTTCGATATCAGCCCGGTGCCCCTATCGGGATGCGCGGCATACCAGCAGCTGTGGGCTAATTAGTTATGCATGCATACATTAAATAATTACATCTCCCTTTCACGGGAACCGTCATGCAATTGTACATGGTAATCAATTGACCGAGTATTTACTCATATAACTGACAGACTGCTATAATGCACGTTGTCGAGTTTGAATGTTAATGCTTCATTTGCTGCAAGAAAAATATACTCATACAATAGTCAGATGTCTGGGTGCATCCTGGAATAACACATGTTCGTTCAAGTGCGATACACAATGCTACAGGCGTAATGTCTATTTAATAGTTTGTGTCTGTTTGCTGAAATAAATACATGTCTTGAATAAATATGTTTAATCGTGTTTGTCTCTTCTTTGTAATCACCTGATAGCCAGTGCTAGCTTTAGTTTCCGATAGCTGATGTACGCTTTAGCCAATTTACAAAGGATATATTTACTGAGCATGCACATCTTAAACAAACATTGAGATTACATTATTTCATTTTTGGGTAGGTTTCAGATATTGTGAGACTTTCCCACTGTGTGCTCCAAGTGAGCAGTCGTGTTTCCGTTTCTCGTTGTGAGCCTGGTCTACCTTATCTCCTTTTTAATGACCCTGATTGTGTTGACCCCTACTGGATTGTGTTGACCCCTACTCAGACAGAAGGGACAGGTCCTAAGTGCCACTGCACTCAACCTGCCAGCACTCAGTATGTCATCCACATGAAACTCAGCTATAACCCAACCAAGCTCACTTGGCTAGGGATACGAACACGTCACATAACAGGTGAAATGTCAAAAGACAATTATGAATTCAAAAGCTCACAATCATACACATTGTGGCCAAGGAAAACAACAATTCTAGATCAAAGTCGATGGCGTCTTTCTTCTTAAATTGGTCAAATTTATTGAATAAACTACATGAGGTAGTACAGACCTGCTGTCCCCAAAAAGGCCAAACATCTTTTTTTTCTTGAAGATTTACACTGCCTATCATGGATAAGTCTGAATAGACTTGTTTTCACCATTAGACAGTTTGCCGAGAGAAAGCCCGATCCTACACTTTTACCAACCCAAGGGATTTTTAACCTGCCACACCATATACACATGGTATGAGAGCAACCAGCCTTCGATGACTCTGTAAGTTATACACAATGGTGGAAATCCAAATTGGCAGAGTTGGGGAGCAAAGGGAATCGAACCACTGACCTTCAGATTAGGAGTCCGACCTCGAAAAAAATGTCAGAGACTCTAACCACTCTGCCACAGAGAACACCATCTTCTTGTTTTATATTAGTACTGAGATCATGCGTGCTGTGTGCATTGTAAAATTGTTGGTGCAGGGCCATAACATCCAGACAGCACCAACGGACTGATGATAGTGGGTTGAAGCAAAATTCTGGCTCATACCATCAATAGGCGCTTCGTTTATTTATTAAGCAAAATTACCTGCCAACTGAAGGCAGACGCGTTAATATGCGAAAGCAGGCCAGTGCGCCCCAATCGCGTTTATATGCAGGAGGATGGTTGGCCATTAACGAAGACCTTTGATCGGCATATGCAGCATAGTGTAGTAGTCTGCATAGTGTATGTATATATATATATGTAAGTGCATTGCCTGTATGTATGTGCAAGAGATGTGGGTTCGATCCCCGATCTAGGCACAATATTGATAATTGTCATCACCCTCACGACACTGGTTGCCATGACCAGGGACCTGTACAAGCTATGCGCTGTATGGTTATTGAACCTACCCTGTGTGAGTATATATGTAAGTGCATTGCCTGTATGTAATTGTAAGCATTAAATGCCTTTTTAAAAGACTTACAATTCCAGGGGGACGAGTGTAGAATTCTACACTGACCTCTCAGGCAAGGAGCCACATAGACAGGTAGGCGTGGGTGGGGTACTGACATCGGGGAGCCTAAGTGGTGAAATGGTTAGCACACTGGCCCGAGATGCAAGATGTGGGTTTGATTCCCACTCTAGGCGCAATAGTTCCAATTTTCATCACCTCCTAGATACTGGTGCCATAACCAGGATCCTGTACAAGCTACGCGCTGTATGATAGCTGGACCTATCTTGTGTAAGTATATATATGTAAGCGCATTGCCTGTATACATGTAATTGTAGGCGTTAAAATGACTTATCAACATAAACCATTTAAAACACTTACAATTCCAAGGGGTCGAGTGTAGAGGTCTGCACTGACCTCTCAGGCAATGAGCCACATAGACAGGCAGGCGTGGATAGGCTGATGATAGCAAGGAGCCTAAGTGGTGTAATGGTTAGCACACTGTGCCGGAATGGAAGAGATGCGGGTTCGATTCCGACTCAAGGCACAATATTTCCCATTTTCATCACCCCCACGACAGTAGCATTGCAAATACGATGAGTAGATTATCCAGAGATCATTGTTTGTTGTTGTTTTAAGTCCTAGCAACATCTAAGGTCATATGGGGACGGGTACTGACTTGTGACAGTGCGCAATCATGGCGACTTTATAGTGATGCCCCACTGGGAGACCAGGCTGCCAGCACCATGACCTGATACCCCATTCAGTCACATTATCCTGATACTGAGCAAACCCGCTCTTGCCCTATCCTAATAATTCCGAACGCCTGGCTAGGAAGCGACAAGTATCATTGGTTTGACTCGACCAGGGTTCGAACCCACGATCCCATGGTCTACCAACACGCTCTAACTCATTCCGCCATGCCGTCTGGTTATCCCGAGATCAGAACAGCTAGACGCAACAATACACTTCCACTCAAATAATATTGGTATAACATGTTACAAGACTCAATCACTGGATGTTCTGTCACATCGCGATATTGAGAGAATTCGTCCTACCAACTAATGACAGGGTCCATGCAGGTGTGAAGATATGGAATCCAAGGTTCAAGGCTCATTTTTAGAGGAATTCATTTGGATCAGTGGGGACAGTTTAATGGGATTCAAGGTTTTCCAAGATTAATTGCCCAAAATAGGTTAAATTCAAGGCTTTTCAAGGCCTTGAAATGGGACAAATGAAGTTCAGGATTTTTCAAGACTTTCCAGGCCCCATACGAGCCCTGTAATGACTGTGTTACAGTGTGTAGCATAATATATGGTTTGATAAGGAATGATTCTACAAGGCAAGTGCGGGTATCAACCAAGATTCCTTGTTGTCTTTTTTCCAAATTTGGGTAGATAGACAAGTCTGGGTCCGCCCTACGAGTACAAGTATGTAGCAAGGGTGGGTGGGCAGAAACAAAAATGGTGCTGCAAGGTAGACATGGGGCTGGTTCACCGAGAAGGTCAGTTGGTTGGTTGTTGGAGTTTTACGTCCTGGCAACATCTAAGGTCATATCAGGACGGGTTCCGGTGAGAATCAGGTGCGTTTACCTCACCACACCACTCTCTCACACTGTACCGGGCTCAGTGGCCTAATCGGTAGAGCGCGGGCCTCGCGTACGGAAGGTCTGGAGTTCGGTTCCCGGTCGAGTCAAAGCTATGACTTTTAAATTGATAGTTGTTGCTTCCTAGTCTGGCGCTCGGCATTAATAGGAAAGGACAGGATAATGTGATTGAGTTTAATATCGGGTCATGGTGCCAGTGGTCTGATTTCCCAGTGGGGCAGTACTATAAAGTTGCCATGAGTGTGCACTGTCACAAGTTGGTACCCGTCCTGATATGACCTTAGATGTTGCCAGGACATACAACTCCAACAACCAACCAACATCCGGCACGGAAACCCAGCCAGCGCTCTCACCAATTCAATCAACCATCACTTCCAGGAAAATTAGCCCACCTAAGTATAAAGGAAATTAGGAAATCTATCACCACATGGCGCAGTCCACCTGGGTATGTGTAATGGCACAAACCAACACAGAAATGGACAGGCCACAGTCATGCAACTGATCCACCCTGAAATACAAAATGGCTAGGCAAACAACACAGCCATTCCACCTGGCCGCAGTCCTAAAGGGTCCGAGTGTGTTCTAGCACATGAGTGCACTATCTAAGGACAGGGTTTACGTGAAAGGATGCTG
The DNA here is from genome assembly GCA_030323885.1 of Branchipolynoe longqiensis. Classification (NCBI taxonomy): domain Eukaryota; kingdom Metazoa; phylum Annelida; class Polychaeta; order Phyllodocida; family Polynoidae; genus Branchipolynoe; species Branchipolynoe longqiensis. The sequence continues at coordinate 11,854,072 of CM059201.1, forward strand.
TAACAAATCAACAAATCTAAAAATCTGAATGGAACGGGATCCTCTCCCGCAAGCCTGCATGTCACCCAAGTAGATGTACATAGTAGGCTAAGGTATCATCCTCAGACTAGACAAAAACACTGGAAAATTAAAAAAAAAAAAAACATAGGCTATTACTAAGAACCAAAATTGCAGAAGGCTGACTGGAACAGACACAGGTAAACATGCCCGTGCAAAGGAACAGATCAAGACAGCACCACAGCTATCCATCGTTGAAAACAAGCACCCTCACGGGAGCTTATACGTTATGGGCAGAGTAAATACCTCGTCAATACAAAATAAATAAAAAATGTTCACCTCACCACAGCGTCTCCTCCGCCTACCCGCCACGCCTGTGCCAGTGCCCCAGGCACGCTGCGCACACCCCTGGTGGCGGATGGGAGAAGCAATGTAGGCAGTGTACGCACACGCGTCTCACAAGGAGGAGAGGGTATCGGCAATCCATTACGGCAGTGGAAGCCAGCAGCTCTTACCCATTTTGACAACCCGTCAGGTCAACATTGGAATATATATATAGTTGGTTGTTTTTTTTAGTCTTACCTCCTGACAACATCTAAGGTCATATCAGGACAGGTTTCGACTTGCGACAATATGCACTCATGGCAAGTTTATAGTGCTGCCCCACTGGGAGACCAGGCTGCCAGCACCATGACCTGAAAACCCACTCAGCTACATTATGCTGACACTGAGATAACCAGTCCTTGTCCTATCCTAATAATACCTAGCACCTGGCTAGGAGGCGACACGTATCAATTTTTAAATCATTGTGTAAAATATTCCGATATTCAGCATAAGGGGGAATGCAAATGTTCTATTACTGATCGGTGTACGTGACCAGGTGCATGTATTTATATATGTATGGGTTGGTGGTGCCTGAGTGGGATGTAAATAGACATAGTGGTGCTGGCAGGTCTTGGTGTGAGTGCACTGAGGGTCTATCCCCTCTGCTGGGATAGCGATCCCCACACTTAAAGGGCAAGGTTGGTGGTGGCCATGGGGCCATAAAGCTTGTGGCGGTGGCCAGACCACTTGTATCCATGGGGACCAGGAATGCTGGATCCCTATTGGTAGGGCCAAGAATGCTTGATTCCCATTGGGGGAAAGGGGTGGGGTGATACTCTACAATGAACCCATGTAACCATATAAATAATGAACCACAGGGCTTGATTCTTTCTCCTTCTTTACACTTTATACTCTTCCTTTCTCTTTGTCTGTATTGATTTCACTATAGCCTGCCTACACAACCACAGATTCGACCTTTAGACTGTAAAAACTGGTGGCCACGACGAGACTTGATCTCGCAATATTCTGATTCGAAGTCAGAAACCTTATCCATTAAAAATGTTAGATATTAAGATATTATTAATTATTGGTTGGTGGATTCAACAAGGTAAGATGGAGACAACATAGAGATGTAAACTTCTTTCCTCACTGCGTTTTTGGGACACAGGTGGTAAGAAGAGGAGGGGCGGAGTATGTTGTAAAATATTCCAATATTCAGCATAGGGGGGAATGCAAATGTTCTATTACTGATCGATGTACATGACCAGGCACATGTATGTATATAAATGTATGGGTTGGTGGTGCCTGAGTGGGATGTAAATAGACAAAGTGGGGCTGAACTGTCTCTTCTTCATTACACTTTATACTCTTCCTTTCCCTTTGTCTGTATTGATTTCACCTGCCTACACAGCCACAGATTCGAGCATTAGACTTTACAATTGTTTTGACTCGACCAGTGTTCGAATCCCAAGATCTACCAAAACGGAAGACGGACGCTCAAGTCATTCGGCCATCACGTCTGGTCACACCTATTTATAGTTATGCGACATCACACAGGCAGATAGACTTAAACATATATAATATAAGGCGTCCTCAACAATCTTCAAATTCATTTTACGTGCGAGTCGGACTAGCATTACTTTTAACGTCTATAATATGCCCTAACCTACTGTAGAGTTGGTACCCGCATCTGTGGCTGTGCGAGTAGGCTGTCGGGAAATACGATACAAACAAGAAGAAAGAGAAAGTAAGAGTGAAGAGAGTAAGGGAAGACAAGCCTTCTATCTTTATTTTTATAGTTCTTAGGTTCCCGGATAGGGTGTCATACCCCCTGGTCACCCAAGAGGAGAACAGCATTTCCAGTCCGCAGGGCAACTGGTACTCTGCCCACCACCACTGGTTGTCTGGCCACAACCAACATTGACCTGGCTGCTCCTCACAGCCTGATTGTGTTGACCCCTACTGGATTGTGTTGACCCTACTCAGACAGAAGGGCCAGGTCCTGAGTGCCACTGCACTCAACCTGCCAGCACTCACTATGTCGTCCACATGGAACTCAGCAATAACCCAATCAATACATATATATACATATTCATACATATACATAAAAGCTCCACTGGCTAGGAATACGAATAACACCTCATACAATACACTACCTCCCTGCCGTATATCGGAATATTTTACCCTACTTCATTGATGACAGTCGTTAGGGTTGAGTGACGCTAACCTGCTAACAGTAACACTAACAGCTACAACTTTACCACAGAGACCTAAATCTCAGTGAGACACCTAGATAAAAGATTCACCCTCTACTTGTAGTACACGGATGAACGACAACGTAGTGTAAATACGGGCGAAAATAGCTTTTGTATGGAACAGGAACTAGAAACTGTGGCTCCAATATCAAATGGCTACCCATATAGGCACAGAGTTGGTGAAATGGGCGAGAATGCAAAAAGACAAGATGGTGGCGCTAGAACGCCGTCGATTTCACTTTCAAAGTCTATTAAACTATATGTTTTCTTACATTTTTCAACTCAAAAGTTGCGGGTAAATATGAAGATATATATAAAGAATATATTTTGCTTCTTAAATTAAGAATGTATTCGCTCAGTTAATTTCCACAGCATGTCAACATTCTTCACCAGTTTTTCTAATGGGTTGCTTTTCACCCCTCTACTGTCAGTACGGGGTGAATCTTTTATCTATGAGACAACACATTGTTTCAAGCTATGCAAATTATAACTAGACATATTTGATCAGCATAAATGTGAATAAGCAATGTTGTTTTGATCATTATACTGCACCTTTAAAAAAGATTCAGACCAGACGTGATGGCAGAATGAATTGAGCATCCGTCTCCCGTTTTGGTAGATCGTCGGATTCGAACCCAAGGGTTCGAACCCTGGTCAAGTCAAAACAATGACTTAAACATGTATAGTTGTGAATGGCAGGCTTAATTTCAGGATAATGTGACTGAGTGGGATATCAGGTCATGGTGGCCTGGTCTCCCAGAGGTGAGCACTATCAAGTCGCCATGAGTGCGCACTGTGTCAAGACGGTACCCATCCTAATAGGACCTTAGATGTTGCCAGGATGTAAAACTCAAACAACCAACCAACCTTTAAAAGATTCCAAAGCAACCCATAAAATAGCCTTACATCACAAACCTTTCTACTTTGTTTCTCCGCACATCCCTTTGAGTACTGAACACCAACACAATGCCTTTGTTTCTCCACACATCCCTTTGAGTACTGAACACCAATACAACGCCTTTGTTTCTCGACACATCCCTTTGAGTACTGAACACTAATATGACGCCTTTGTTTCTCCGCACATCCCTTTGAGTACTGAACACCTATATGATGCCTTTGTTTCTCCACACATGCCTTTGAGTACTGAACACCAATAGAACGCCTTTGTTTCTCCACACATGCCTTTGAGTACTGAACACCTATACGACGCCTTTGTTTCTCCACACATGCCTTTGAGTACTGAACACCAATAGAACGGCTTTGTTTCTCCACACATCCCTTTGAGTACTGAACACCTATACAACGCCTTTGTTTCTCCACACATCCCTTTGAGTACTGAACACCAATACAACGCCTTTGTTTCTCCACACATGCCTTTGAGTACTGAACACCAATACAACGCCTTTGTTTCTCCACACATGCCTTTGAGTACTGAACACCAATACAACGCCTTTGTTTCTCCACACATGCCTTTGAGTACTGAACACCAATACAACGCCTTTGTTTCTCCACACATCCCTTTGAGTACTGAACACCTATACAACGCCTTTGTTTCTCCACACATGCCTTTGAGTACTGAACACCAATACAATGCCTTTGTTTCTCCACACATGCCTTTGAGTACTGAACACCTATACAATGCCTTTGTTTGTCCACACATGCCTTTGAGTACTGAACACCAATATGATGCCTTTGTTTCTCCACACATCCCTTTGAGTACTGAACACCTATACAATGCCTTTGTTTCTCCACACATCCCTTTGAGTACTGAACACCAATACGACGCCTTTGTTTCTCCACACATGCCTTTGCGCACTGAACACCAATACAATGCCTTTGTTTCTCCACACATGCCTTTGAGTACTTAACACCTATATGATGCCTTTGTTTCTCCACACATGCCTTTGAGTACTGAACACCTATACAAGCCTTTGTTTGTCCACACATGCCTTTGAGTACTGAACACCTATATGACCCCTTTGTTTCTCCACACATCCCTTTGAGTACTGAACACCAATACAACGCCTTTGTTTCTCCACACATCCCTTTGAGTACTGAACACCAATACAATGCCTTTGTTTCTCCACACATCCCTTTGAGTGCTGAACACCTATATGATGCCTTTGTTTGTCCACACATGCCTTTGATTACTGAACACCAACACAATGCCTTTGTTTCTCCACACATCCCTTTGAGTACTGAACACCAACACAATGCCTTTGTTTCTCCACACATGCCTTTGAGTACTGAACACCAATACAATGCCTTTGTTTCTCCACACATCCCTTTGAGTTCTGAACACCAATACAATGCCTTTGTTTCTCCACACATCCCTTTGAGTTCTGAACACCTATACGACGCCTATGAAGATTAATAGTTGAAAGGAACATAAGAAAATCTAATGTGATTACTTAGTAAGTGAAATATGACCTGGTCGTGCAAAGAATAGTGAAGGATGAGCTATTTTATTTAGTTGTAATTGTCATTTGTAGTCTAGTCGCTGTGTCTTCGATCAATTGTAGAATCATCAAGGTTGCTTGGTTGTTGGAGTTTTACATCCTGGCTACATCTAAAGGTCATATCAGGACGAGTATGGACTTGTGACAGTGCGCACTCATGGCGAATGTATAGTCCTGCCTCACCGGGAGACCAAGCTGCCAGCGCGATGACTTGATATCCCACTCAGTCACATTATCCTGACACTGAGCCAACCAGTCCTTGTCCTATCCTAATAATACCGAGTTAAGTCATTGGTTTCACTTGACCAGGATTCAAACTCCACCTCCTTAGTCAGGGCAACATTGGTCTGAATGTAGGATTCGCCTCTGAAAACAGCTGATACTATACATAGCCATGTATACGCATAATTTGTCGGCGTTCACTTGGCTTTCCATTGGCGGTTTAGTGAAAGGAAGCAGCGATGGGGGCGCCACCAGTACATTATATGCAGCAGCACTATATACACCATTGATGCATAATGCATAGGATTGGGTTTGATTAGTGGCAGGGGGAGAAGCCACTTTAGCTGTTCTTTCACCCTCCCACCGGACTTAAGCCTCGCCCGCCGCTCACCAGAGGTGCCCCATCACACCTCCCACCAGAACCTGCCATTGCCCTGCTGCCGTTTTCACAACTACTCTTCCCCCCAGCAGCCGAAAACAGTGATCCACAACTGGTTCACCAAAGGCTGTGGTATGTGGGAAAGTGAATATAAAACACCCCTTGCTGCTTATCGGAAAGAGTAGGCTATGTGGCGGCAGCGGGTTTCCTGCAAAGAAAAATGTCAGAATGACTATATATGTTTGACGTCCAATAGCCGATGATAAGAAAATCAATGTGCTCTAGAGGTGCCGTTAAATAAACAAACTTTTACTTTTTTCTAGGAGCAGGGTCAGCTCTTCCGCTCACTCACACATCGTATAGTATGCTCCTCCTACTTCCTGTACTATAACCAAAAAAAGGAATACAGGATCGTCTTAATGTCTGCTGTACTCTAACTCCTCGTGTATTATATTGTAGTCCTCGCCATAGTGATAGCGGGCTTGTGGGGTTGAGGGCTTAAGGGCTTGAGGGCTTAAGGGCTTGATGGTTTGAGGGGTTGAGGGCTTGAGGGCTTGAGGGTTTGAGGGGTTGAGGTCTTAAGGGCTTGAGGGCTTGTGGGCTTCAGGGCTTAAGGCCTTGATGGTTTGAGGGGTTGAGGGATTGAGGGCTTGAGGGCTTGAGGGGTTGAAGGCTTAATGGCTTGAGGGTTTGTGGGCTTGAGGGCTTGAGGGCTTAAGGACTTAAGCGCTTAAGGGCCATTGAATAAAGCTCTCTCTACCAGGGATGAGAACAGGTCAGAAGTAAAAAGGCGTGTAATTACCCCAAAATTAGGAAACCACCGATCAGCGGAAAATTCTCATGCCCGTATGTCGCCTGGAAGACACGTTTTTATCGGTTCCGGTGTTAAGGGCCCGCCGCTGGGTTCGCTAACACCTCTGTTGGGATATGGGTCACGGGGTATGTACGGGTCCAAAGCACAGTGACGTTAGCTAACCTAGCAGTTATTTATAGATTTGGGGTATCCCTCTGAGCCTGTTCCAGGCGAGCACCGCTATTTGCCAATATTGCCACTGATGCGGCAGCGAGGGCGGCGTTAATATCGCTTTGATTGTTGGTTTAATTTGACCAAATTTCACTTTTTGATTATGTTATTCTGTTAAATATGATAGCATTGAATAGATTTGGGCCTAATCGGTAATATATCACCGCCGATGCAGCGGCGATTTGTTTTGTTTACATTCGCCGATTCGACAATATGAATATCACCGCCGATGTAGTGGCGGAGTTAATATCGCTTCGATTTTGGGGTTAATTTGACCAAATTTTATACTTTTTGAGTATCTTATTCTGTTAAATATGATCGCATTAAATAGATTTGGACTTAATCGGTACCTAACACCAAACCTGCTACGGAGTGGTGTTAGCATACCCCACCTTAAACTCGTGGTGTTTCCGTAACACTGCTCCATACATAGCGACTTTTCGCCGCTAAACCAGAAATCCCTTTCAAACCCAGTTTTTGCTCGCTAACACCACCCCATGCATATGGCCCTTGGTCAGACCTAAAAATCTGGGAAACCGCTAATCCGAGAGAAATTCTCATCATCATTACCTCAGCCCAGCATTTCTCCATTTTGTGTGAATCATAGATACGGCATTAGGTTTGCACGTGAGGCTGGGAGGACACCTGACTGTGTGCATACTGATGATGAATTATACATAAAATACTTATGTCCAGCATTGTAAAGGGCTATCCATCACCTCGTGGTAGATATGGCTATTGTGGATTCTCATCAGCAGATAGGGGGTAGGGCGGGGGTGGGCGGGGGTGGGGCGGGGGTGGGGCGGGGGTGGAGCGGGATGTGAGTGGTAGGGAGTGGGAGGTGGGTTGGAGGGGGTAGTTGTGGTGGTGGTAGTGGTCGTGGTGTTGGTAGCAGTGGTGGTGGTGGTGATGGTGGTGGTGGTGCTAGTGGTCGTTGTGGTGGTGGTGATGGTGGTGATTGTGGTAGTGGTCGTGGTGGTGATGGTGATGGTGATGATGGTGGTGATGGTGATGATGGTGGCGGTGATGGTGGTGATGTTGATGGTGGGAATGGAGGTGGAGTGGGATGTAAGGGTGTGGCTGGGGTGTGAGATGGGGGTGCGCGTGCGGGTAGGGGTGGTGGTGGTGATATGGGTGGTATGGTAGTGGTGGGAATGGAGGGTGTGGGGGTTGATATGGGGGTGCGAGTGTGAGTGTGAGTGTGAGTGAGTGTGAGTGTGAGTGTGGATTGATGCAGGTGTCTGAGTGCAGATGCACTCAGCTATGTGCATTCACATGAGCTGTGCGACCGGGTCTCACCAGGCCGTGCGTATTACCGGAGATAGGGACCCTAATGAGAAGGCACTGCGGCCCGGGTAGTCAGTCGTCTCCAGTCTCCACTACACATGCACGTAATCATGTGGGTAGGTGGGTGTGGGTGTGGGTGGAGTGTGTGGGTGTGTGGGTGTGCGCGTGTGTGAGTGTGTGGGTATGTTGATGTGGGCGTGTGGGTGGGTATGTGGGTGTGTGGGTGGAGTGTGTCGGTGGAGTGTGTCGGTGAGTCGTGTTGTTGTGTTGTGGGTTGGTGGGTGATGTTGTGGGTGTGGGGGAGTGGGTGGGGTGGTTTATTTTGGTGTGAGTGTGGGTGTGAAGTTGGGGGGGGTGGGGTGTGGGTGTGTTGGTGTGGGGGTGTGCGTGTGTATGTGTGTGGGGGTGTGGGTGAGTTGGTGTGGGTGTGTTGGTGTAGGTATGTGGGTGTGGGTGTGCGCGTGTGTGGATGTGAGTGTGGGTTGGTGTGGGTGTGTTGGTGTGGGTGCGTTCGTGTGGGTGCGTTGATGTGTGGATGTTTTGGTGTGTGTGGGTGTGTTGGTGTGTGTGGGTGGTTGTGAGTGTGTGGGTATGTTGGTGTGGGTGTGTTGGCATGGGTGTGTTGGCATGGGTGTGTTGGTGTGTTGGTGTGGGTGTGTTGACGTGGGTGTGCTGGTGTGGGTGTGTTGGTGTGGGGGCGTTGGTGTGGGTGGGGTGGTGTCTTTGTGTGGGGGTGTTCGTGTGGGGGTGTTTGTGTGGGTGCGTTCATGTTTGGATGTTTTGGTGTGTGGGTGTGTATGGGTGTGTTGGTTTGTGTTGGTGTGTGTGGGTGGTTGTGAGTGTGTGGGTATGTTGGTGTGTGTGTGTTGGTGTGTGTGTGTTGGTGTGGGTGTGTTGGTGTGGGTGTGTTGGTGTGGGTGTAGGTGTTAGTATCAGTAGCCAGAGACCAGACGGGATGGCCCAATGAGTTTTGCAACTGTCTCTCATTTTGGTAGATCGTGGCATTAGAAGCCACGCATTCGAACCCTGGTCGAGTCAAACCGATGACTTACAAATTTATTCTTGTTCCTTACTAGGCAGGTACTCGACATTATTAGAACTCTTGGGCTCAGTGTCAGGAGAATGTGACTGAGTGCGATATGAGGTCCTGGTCCTGGTCCTGGCGCCCTGGTCTCCCAGTGGCGCATCACTTTAAAGCCGCCATGCATGCGCCCTGTCACAATTCGGAACCCGTCCTGCTGTGACCTTCGAGGTTGCCAGGACATAAATCTCCAACAACCAACCCACCGAGTACTCAGGCCAGAGAGGTAGCGACACCAATGGTGATACTGTATTGCCCCCATGATGATTCTCTTTTGTTGGTTTCTTCTTCTTTCTAGGTTCTTTTTACGAGAAAGAAAAACCCCTTCAGTGCAGCTGACATTGGTCAACAGCAGGTGGAGGTGAGGTGGGCTGATGCTGGTGCCAGAGGTACAGTATTGGGTCTTACAGGACATAACAATATAATAATAATTCCCTTCCATATATTTATACTCACGTAATATGTTATACATCATATATATATTCAAAATAATACAGGGGGATATCTTAAAAAGAAGATCACAGTGGCCAGGGTGGCAACACTAATAATATTAGATAATATTAATGTTAAATTAGTTTTAAATAATGAGGACAAAATAGTTAATATTCGTGCCACAGTCAGAGAGCCCGGCATTCTGTGACGTCATGCAGGGAAGAGAAGTGTGGTTTCACAAAGAATAAGAGGTATACTAAAATCCTTCTAATGTACTGTGATAAATTATATTACGGCTTGCATTACTTTCTGAGTCTGTAAATGAATTCAGGCGCAAAACCACGTAAACACCAATCCAAAAATGTAGTTTAAATAAAAAGAGCATTCCCTGAAAATAATGTTAATTCTCACTAATTCCACTTTTCAAGTAATCATATAGTTATGGAGCAATGAACAAAACAATAGCAATATAAACGATTACTTATTTGTAGGTTTTATTCCAATGTTTATCTCTATTTTTGGATTGGCGTTTACATGGTTTTGCGGCCAAACCCTTCAAATATTCTCTAACCTACACCTGTACACGGGAGACCAAGCCGCTGGCACCATGACCTAATTTCCCACTCAGTAATATTATCCCAATACTGAGCTAACCAGTCCTTGCCCTATCCTAGTAATGCCGAGCACCATACTAGGTATCAAGAAGAATGCATTGTGTAAGTCATTGTTTGACTCGACCAAGATTTAAACCTCTCATCTTAGCATGGACTATTACCTATTCGGCCACTGTGCGTCTGGTTACTAATAATATTAGAACCAGAAGTGGTAAAAAAAATAAATAACTTTGTCATAAGTACTGTTCGCATACAACCGCACCCCAACAACATAATTCATAAACTCACATGAGTAACTACATTAGAGTTACACTAGAATTTTCCTAACAAACCAACATTTATATACCGCTTGCCTAACTGCAACTGAACATTCAAACTTACTACAAGTTTACTAACTGAATACAGAAGATAACTTCTGCTTACATTCTAAATACTATGTAAATACCAGGGACGTAGCTAGGCGTACACGCGTACGCCAAAACGTCCACATCGTTTTGTCAAAACAATATCAAATTAAAAAATAATAAAGAGAGAGAGAGAGAGGAGGCATGTAGTAGTCCGGAGTGTCGAAAACTCAAGTCTAGAATGTGTCAAATCCGCCAGCTTAAGCTTACGCGGCCCCTAAACCCCTTGCCAAAATTAGGAGTACACATCGTTAAAGGTGTAGCTACTCCCCTGAATACTCACATTGATCTGACTAATATTGATCTAGTTATACAACACTACTGGTACGATATTGTTATGGAACTTTTCGGTTTCACAATTTCTTTGCGTTACATGGTGCAAATTGTGTATTCAACAGGTATTATACACCTTATTCTATATACCGTTTGTGTAAATAACCCTGAATTGAAAAATGGCTGGAAGACCAGTGCTTCGGCACTGACAAAAGACTTATTCAGCAGAATAAACATATTTAACAATACATTATTCTCCATGATATCCGTTAAAGTTGCATAGTCCGGTAGTTTTGAGTTTCTGAAATTGTCTGAGATAAATACATTATATTTATCATTATAATATATTTTACTGTAGCTTGATGTACTTTTGATTTTAACTGGCTAACTTTGGAGATATTTAAAGTTCAAACATGCAAAATTAATGTTGGCAAGCACGTCAAAACTCTGACACCATATGTTACAGCAGTAACAGATTCTATTAACTTTACTCAGTATCTGCTTCCATGTGGCAACAAATGGTTGTGCATCAATATCTAATTTAAATATTTGAAGAGTTCAGCCACAAAACCATGTAAACGCCAATCCAAAAATAAAGATAAACATTGGAATCAAACCTACAAAAAAGTAATTGTTTATATTTCTATTGTTTTGTTCATTGTTCCATAACTAGGCGAGACGAGATGGCTGAATGAGTGAGAGTGTCCGTCGCCCGTGTTGGTAGATTATGGGGTCGTGGGTTCGAACCCTGGGCGAGTCAAACCAATTACTTAAAAATACTAACTTGTCACTTCCTAGCCTGGCGCTCGCCATTATTAGGATAGGTCAAGGACTGGTTGGTTCAGTGTCAGGATAATGTGAGTGAGTGGGATATCAGCTCATGGTGCTGGCGGCCTGGTCTTTCAGTGGGGCTGTACTATAAAATCGCCATGAGTGCGTGCTGTCACAAGTCGGTACCTGTCATGATATGACCTTAGATGTTGCTAGGATGTAAAACAACAACAAAGAAACCATAACTATATGATTACATGAAAAGTGGAATTAGTGAGAATTAACATTATTTTCAGGGAATGCTCTTTTTATTTAAATTTGGATTGGTGTTTACGTGGTTTTGCGCCTGAATTCATTTACAGACTCAGAAAGTAATGCAAGCCGTAATATAATTTATCACAGTACATTAGAAGGATTTGAGTATACCTCTTATTCTTTGTGAAACCACACTTCTCTTCCCTGCATGAAGTCACAGAATGCCGGGCTCTCTGACTGTGGCATTGGTTTGTGTAAGTGCCAGCATGGCGCATATGGAAAGTGTTCTCGATACTGGAACTTTAAAGATAGTATATTAATGAGGATTTGTTATGTCAGGAAGCGGATGGACCGATGACAAGATCCACACAACTTTTGGAAGTTTGAATCAGTCATCCATCATTAATCACTGACGGGAGGGTGGGGGAAGGAGGGAGTGGTAAGGGTAAGGGGAGGTGGGGGGGTGGAGGGAGGGGCTAAGGGGAGGAAGGGCAGGGGGCGGCGGGGGAGGGAGAGGGAAGGGTGGTGGGGGAGCGGGGGAGGAGGGGGGATGAGGGCAGTGGAAAGGAAAGAAGACCAGGAGAGGAGGGGGGGAGGAGGGGTGAGGGGGAGGGGAGGAGGAGGAGGAGGGGGTGGCGGAGGTGGGGAGAGGGGAAGGAGGAGGGGAGGTGGGGGGAGGAAGGGTAGGAGGGGGAGGAGGGGGGGGAGTAGGGAAGAAGGTGGAGGGGGAGAGGTAGGAGGAGGGGGGGGGGAGGGGGAAGGATGGGGAAGGGGGGAGGGGAGGAAGGGAGGAGGGGAGGAAGGGAGGGGGGAGGAGGGGGAGGAGGTGGCGGAGTGGGGAGGAGGGGAAGGAGGAGGGGAGGTGAGGGAAGAGGAGGAGGGTGGGAGGATGGGGAGGAGGGGGAAGAAGGAGGAGGGGGAGAAGGATGAGGAGGGGGAGAAGGGGGAGGGATGAGGGGGAGGGGGGAGGAGGGGAAGGGCAGTGTAGGAGGGGCAGGGGGATAAAGGGAGGGAGGAGAGGGGATGGGGAAGGAGGGGAACAGGATATGGAGGGACATGTTGGTTGGTTTTTCGAGTTTTACGTCCTAGCACCATCAGGGCGGGTACCGACTTGTGACAGTGCGCACAAATGGCAACTTTATAGTGCTGCGCCACTGGGAAATCAGGTCGAGGGCATCATGACCTGATATCCCACTCAGTCACATTATCGTGACACTGATCTAAACCAGTCCTTACCCTATCCTATTAATGCCGAGCGCCAGGCTATGAAGCGACAAGTATAAATTTTGTAAGTCATTGGTTTGACTCGATCAGGAATCGAACTGCCGATCTCCCACGCGCGAGGCACGCGCTCCACCGATTCGGCCACCGTGTGGAGGAGGGAGATGAATCCCAAGGAGGTGGAGTGGGTGTAGGAGGGGGGGGGGGGGCGGGGGGAGGAAGGAGAAGGGAGAGTAGGGGGAGGAGAGGGAGAGGGAGAAGGAGGAGGGAGGGCGAGGAGAGGGAGGAGGGGTGTCTTGTTCTGACTATAGCAAAGACCCTATAATACTAAGACAGCTCACTCCCTATCTCTCAAATCTAAATTTTGCAGTGCCACCTTGTGGTGGGTTTGATCAGCCCGGCTGCTGGTTGGTGTTTCAGATGTAAACACATACAATTATATTATACATGAGATAGGTAATATTGAATACACATCAATATGAAATTGCTATGAGGGCATCATCATCAGTATCACCATCATCACACATCTTTCACATTCATATATATACATTTATACATATAAATTAGCACCTGTTTAACCAAGAGAACAGCCAGCGCACCAAGTGGTGGGTTTGATCATTTTAATTACACAGTACAGGCTGAGTGAGCCGTCTTAGTATTACAGGGTCTTTAACTATAGTCAGCTGCCACGTTGCAGTGCTTGAATGATGTATTGATGACGTCATCAATTAGCCGACAGATGAGGCGTACTTGCAGTTAGACCTGATGTATTCCAGTGTTGTTAAGCTGGGAGGTACCCGGTGGCATAGATTTAGAATAGATCATGTGTGCGACTGGTTGGTTGGTTGTTGGAGCTTTACATCCTGGCAACATCTAATGTCATATCAGGACGGCTACCTACAGACTTGCGACAGTGCACACTCATGGAGACTTTATAGTGATACCCCATTGGGAGACCAGACCACCAGCACCATGACCTGATATCCCACTCAGTCAGATTATCCTGACACTGAGTCAAACCAATCCTTGCCCTATCCTATTAATGCCGAGCACCTGGCTAGGAAGCGATAAGTATACATTTTTGTTAAGTCATTGGTTTGACTCGACCAGGGTTCAAACCCATGGCTTTTAATCTCACATTCTACAAAGACGGGAGATGGGCACATTCGGCCATTATGTCTGGTCCTCACAGGTGCGAGAAAATCCAGCCATGGGAGGGTGGGGGGGGGGAGATTCAGACCACTGCAGGGCGCCTCTAATATGGGAAGAAATCGCTGAGGTGGGTTTTTTTCCGCCATCACTGCTAGTTGGCACTAACTGCAACAGTATATATATTCTACTGTAGTATCAACTCACTCCCAACTCCCCGCAGACACCTGGCCATGTCTGCTAACTGTGGCCATCAAGCCGAAAGGTCAGCGGACAATGCCCGGGTGATGGCGTAGTGACGGCATGGTTTTCATTCTTTGTCCCGCTGAGAACCCGCGTGAAAATTAGTATTAGCGAGAAACTTGTTTTCCTTGTTCCTAAAGCATTGCTCCCCTAACCAATAAGTCTGACCAATTAGATGGTGTGTTATGAAATTGTGTGGGTCATTGGATTAAACATCGCTTAGCACACCAGCATCTTAGCCACTCGAACTAATGTAATTACGCTTTGGCGCCACCTAGCGGGTGATTTTCACACTGCGGTCTCCGATTGGAAGTCTATTTAGCAAACACTTACCTCCCTCTGCTTGTGCGTGCTTATGTTGGAAATACAGCCAGAAAATAGCGTTGGGCGTGGGGGGGGGGGGGGAGTAAATTCCAATTTTGTTGTTGTTGATAAAATAGTTTATTCATCAGAACTTTTTTATTTGTTCAGTGCTGAGAAAATGGTCTTCCAGCCATGTCCATTAATTACATTGTACTTGTTGATAGGTAGCTTAGTGGGCACTGAAGTAGGGCGTATTATATGTGGTAGATTAAGATTGTTTGTTTGTTGTTGTTTTACGTCCTAGCAACATCTAAGGTCATATCAGGACGGGGGTAGATTACGAAGGTTACTAGGGTGTTAGTGGGTTATCTATAGGAAGTTCAGTATTATGGGCTAAGTTGGCGAGTTGCTGTATATCTCCCCCCCCTCCCCCTCCCCCTCACCATCCCTCCCCCTCCTCCCCCTTTTTTTTTCCTCCCCCTTCCCCCTACTCCCACCCTCCACGATCCTCCCCCTCCTGCTTCCCCCCCCTCCTGTTCCCCCCTTCCCCTTCCTCCTCCCTCCTTCGTCCTCCCCCTCTGCCCTCTCCTCTCCCTTCCCCCTCTGCTTTTGTTTTTCCCCCCTTCCCCCCCCCCTCCACCCTCTCCTCCCCATCCTCCCCCTCCTGCTCCCCCTCCCTCCTGCCTGCTTCCCCTCTCTGCTTCCCCCCTCCTCCGCCCCCCTCCTCCTCCTCTCCTCCCCCTCTCCTCCCTCCCCTCGCCCTTCCTCCTCCCCCCCTCCCCCGCCCTCCCCCCCCTCCTCCTTCTCCACCTCCTCTTCCTCACTCCTCTCCCCCCCCCCTCCCCCTCCCCCTCACCCCCCCTCCCCTCCCCCTCCTAGCCCCCCACCCTCCCTCCCCCCTCGCCCCCCTTCCCCCTCCCCCCCCCTCCTCCCCCCTCCCCTCTCCCCCTCCCCCCCTCCCCCTCCCCCTCCTCTTCCCGCTCCACACTCATGGCGACTTTATAATCCTGCCCCACTGGGAAATCAGGCCATCGGGCATTCAGCCATGGCCCAATGTCCCACTCAGTCACATTATCCTGACACTGAGCTAATCACGTAATGCTAACATGCAAACCCCAAACAACCAACCACTTAATGATGACATGGTATGAATCTAGTGGTATGACTCTAGTGGTATGACTCTAGTGGTATGATTCTAGTGGTATGACTCTAGTGGTATCCATCTAGTGGGATGACTCTAGTGGTATGGCTCTAGTGGTATGACTCTAGTGGTATGAATATAGTGGTATGACTCTAGTGGTATCACTCTAGCGGTATGAATCTAGTGGTATGGCTCTAATGATATGACTCTGGTGGTATGACTCTAGTGGTATGCCGCTAATGGTATGACTCTAATGGTATGACTCTAGTGGTATGACTCTGGTGGTATGACTCTAGTGGTATGACTCTAGTGGTATGACTCTAGTGGTATGACTGACTCTAGTGGTATGACTAGGGGTATGACTCTAGTGGTATGACTCTAGTGGTATGCGTCTAGTGGTAAGACTCTAGAGGTATGGCTCTAGTGGTATGAGTCCAGTGGTATGACCCTAGTGGTATGACTCTAGTGATATGACTCTAGTGGTATGACTCTAGTAGTATGAGTCTAGTGGTATGACTCTAGTAGTATGACTCTAGTGGTATAACTCTAGTGCCCGGATGACAATGCCAATGAGGATGAGCTTCAGTGGTACGCCATTGCACTCAAAGTAATGAATTACTTCCTCAGTCTGCCTACCCTCCACACCGGAAGCAAGATGGCCGACTAGACAGGACGCTCGCCCTCCGTCTGTGGGAGCGTCGTATGGCTCAATCCCCGGCCGAAGCAGGACAAAGATAAATTTACTCAATTATGAACTTGTTGCTTGCTGACCTATCCTGCCGCTTGCCATCATTAGCGTAGGGCAAGGACTGGGTCAGTTGAAATGTGACCTCATTGCTTGTTTGGTGCTGTTTTAGATCCTAACAACATCTAAGGTAATATCAGGATGGGCACCGAATTGTGAGAGTGTGCATGCATGATGACTTTATAGTGCTGTCCCTCTGTGTGACTAGCCCGCCAACACCATAACCCGATATCCCACACAGCCACATTATCCTGATACTGTTCTAGCCAGTCCTTGTCCTATCCTATTCATTCCGAGTGGCAGGATAGGTAGCGACAAGTATCAATTGTATAAGTCGTTGGTTTGACTCGGCCTGGATTCGAACTCACGATCTTCCGCATAGATGGCCTGCGCTCTACCGACTTGGGCAAAGCTTCCAGTAGATAGTATACTAATGTGCAAAAAATTCCGCATGCAGAGGGGTTTTTGGGTTGTTTTTTTGTGATGGGTGTATTTATGCTGCCCATAACGGTTGGTTAAGTCTAATGACTTGTTTTCGCCGCTAGACAGTAATAGTCTTGTGAGTCCCCTTCATTTTATCACTTTCAGTTGTTGTGTAGCTAACTACTGCATGCATTCTTTCTCTGTCTGTAAGCATTCTCCCACATCCCCCAAACCTCTGTGAGTTTGTTTGTTCTACAATCAGATAATTGTTCGGTTACCAAAAGTTAATTTCTCAGAAGGTCTTCTTCACCTTGATGTGTTAGTGGTCATTAGGTTTGATTTTAAGTTTTAAGTTTACCTTTTGTACGTAAAACTTTGCTTGAAATATCAGTGTATTTTCTATTTATTTATTTATTTATCTATCTTTCTTGTTCTTTTTTAATTGGTATTGGTAATTTGATTACATCAGGAAGCCTAGATAATCTAATGGTTAGAACAGTGTCATACTAGCAGACAGTGAGAAAAACCTACAAGATATAGTGAATAGAATCAATAAAGCTGGAATACTATTCAACATGAAGATGAATGCCAGGAAGACCAAAACAATGGTTATAAGTAAAAAGACAGATAAACCAAATGTCAATATAACCATAGATGGCACAAACATAGAACAAGTATCCGAATTCATATATCTCGGACAAAAGATTACAAATGATGGGAGATGTGAGGAAGAAATTAAAAGAAGGATAACAATAGCCCGAACAACATTCTCCAAAATGTATAGAGTGTTAACATCAAGTAAGATATTGTAGTAGTCTGCACTGACCTCTCAGGCAAGTGACCACATAGACAGGTAGGCGTGGGTAGTGTGTTGATATCAGGGAGCCTAGGTGGTGTAATGGTTAGCACACTGGCCCGGAATGCAAAGAGATGTGGGTTCGAGTCCCGCTCTAGGCGCAATATTTCCCATTTTCATCACCCCCATGACACTGGTTGCCGTGACCAGGATCCTGTACAAGCTTTGCGCTGTATGGTTGTTGAACCTACCCTGTGTATGTATGTGTTAGTGCATTGCCTGTATGTATGTAATTGTAAGCATTACAAGACTTACAATTCCAGGGGGACGAGTGTAGTGGTCTGCACTGACCTCTCAGGCAAGTAACCACATAGACAGGTAGGCGTGGGGAGTGTGTTGATATCAGGGAGCCTAGGTGGTGTAATGGTTAGCACACTGGCCCGGAATGCAAAGAGATGTGGGTTCGAGTCCCGCTCTAGGCGCAATATTTCCCATTTTCATCACCCCCATGACAATATTAATACAAACAAGGAAGCGTATTCTTCAGTGTTATGTGTGGTCTACTCTAATGTATGGGGCTGAGACATGGACAATCTCTAAGAAAATGTACAAACGTTTAGCAGCATTTGAGATGTGGACTTATCGAAGGATGATGAAAATATCATGGACAAAGAAGATCACCAACAAAGAAGTTCTCAGAAAAATTAAAAATAAGAAAAGCTTGTTTGCCACTATACAGACAAAGAAACTTATTTATTTTGGCCACATCATTCGTCAGAGTTCAATATACCGTACATTGTTGGAAGGGAAGGTGAATGGCAGCAGACGGAGAGAGAGAGGGAAACCAAGAACATCATGGTTTACAAATATTTCACAGTGGACAGGCTTGAATTATTCACAGTCTATCAGAACAGCACACCATCGGGACAAGTGGAGAACCATTACATCCAACCCTCAACTAGAGGACGGAACTATTGATTGATTGAGAACACCAGCCATGGAATGGCAGAAGTCTGGGTTCGAATTCCATACTATGCACAATGTTTCCCTTTTGAATAAACACCCCCAACGCAGTACCCTAATAGAGCAGCACTATCTAATCGCACTGTTGCAAGTTGGTAAACAACCTGCTGTGAGTGTCGTTGTTGCTAGGACGTCAAACCCCAACAATCCAAACCAGGGATGTATATAATATATAATCTGCCTACCATTTGCATCTAATGCAAGGTATATGCTTGGAGAGTGATAGCAATCTCACTTCTTTCAGGATCCAACCACCACAAAGCATATGCTGGAAGAGTGATAGCAAATTTTAGAATTCATTCTACCCTTTGAATCTAGCACTAAGCATATGCTAGGAGAGCTACATAAATCTCCCTATCTTTGGAATCTAGCTCTAAGCATACGCTAGAAGAGTGATAGAAATATATATACCTGTCATTTGAATCTAATCTAAGCATATGCTTGCAGATTGATAGAAATAATCTTACAACCTAACAGTGAACATATGTTAGGAGAGTGATAGTATGATCTCCAAAAGATATCGACACTTCTAAGTTCATACTGCAAGAGTGATAGAAATATCTCTACCTTTCACATGTATCAATCAATAAAGCATGTGCTGGAAGAGTGATGGAAATCTCCATATCGTTCCCGATTATGCTAACCATATGCTGCAAGAGTGCTAGAAATATCCTCACACTGCCAGACTGAATGGCCGAATGAGTTGAGCATCTGTCTCCCGTTTTGATATCTCGTGGGGTGCGAACCCGAGTCGAGTCACTTCAAAATTACTTTCAAATTGATACTGATTCTTAGCCAGGCGATCAGCATTATTAGGATAGGACAATGAGCAGTAGAATGAGGAAGATCAATCGCCTGCGATAGAAATTTCGCCTGCTTAATACAATTTTTTTAAACTCTTCACATTTGAGACTAACCATATGCTGGAAGAGTGATACAAATCTCCTTACACTTCACATTTGAGACTAACCATATGCTGGAAGAGTGATACAAATGTCCTTACCCTTCACATTTGAGACTAACCATATGCTGGAAGAGTGATACAAATCTCCTTACCCTTCACATTTGAGACTAACCATATGCTGGAAGAGTGATACAAATCTCCTCACCCTTCACATTTGAGACTAACCATATGCTGGAAGAGTGATACAAATGTCCTTACTCTTCACATTTGAGACTAACCATATGCTGGAAGAGTGATACAAATCTCCTCACCCTTCACATTTGAGACTAACCATATGCTGGAAGAGTGATACAAATGTCCTTACCCTTCACATTTGAGACTAACCATATGCTGGAAGAGTGATACAAATTTCCTTACCCTTCACATTTGAGACTAACCATATGCTGGAAGAGCGATACAAATCTCCTTACCCTTCGAATCTAATGCTAAATATATGCTAGGAGAGTGAACCCTTTCCTCCTCCTCACTCTCCTTCCCATAACCCGGACTAGGTGGCCGAATCTTTAGAGCACCGGCCTCGCATGCAGGAGACCAGGAGTTTGGTTCCAGGTCGCGTCAAACCTATGAATTATCAAATTTATACTTGTCGCTTCCTAGTCTGGCACTCGGCATTAATAGGAAAGAGCAAGGACTGGTGTGGTCAGTGTCAGAATAATGTGACTGAGTGGGATACCAGGTCATGGTACCGGTAGCCTGATTTTCCAGTGGGACAGCACTATAAAGTTGACATGAGTGCGCATTGAGTACCCATCCCATCCTGATATGACCTTATATGTTGCCAGGATGTAAAACTCCAACAACCAACCAGCCAACCCTCCCATAATGCCATCACCGCGTGCCTGCCTATGTATGTAGTGAGAACGAGCAAGTTGACAAATATGTAATTTTCAAACAGAAACTCTATACACTTCGCAAACTACCATCGATTGTTGATACTTCAGATAAAAAAAGCTTCGGTGTAGACACAAGCCCTTGAATAATTACAATTCTTTGGCTGAAATGAAGAGCTTTGCCTCTTTGCCAGGGAGAGAAAGCAAAGCTGCCAGATCTGTACTTTGTGCCTAAAAGCCTGGGTTTTCTTGACTTGCGATAAATGTTGTCTGCTCTTAAAGATCTGACCAGACGGGATTAGCGGATGGCCGAATGAGTTGAGGATCCATCTCCCTCTTTGGTAGATTGTGGGATTCGAACCCACGGCTTCGAACCCATGTCAAGTCAAACCAATGACTTAAAAATGTATACTTGTCGCTTCTAGCCAGGCACTCTGCATTATTAGGATACGGCAAGGACTGGTGGGATAAGTGTCAGGATAATGTTACCTGAGTGGGATATTGGGTCATGGTGCTGGTGGCCTGATTTCCCACTGGTGGAGCACTATAAAGTCGCCATGGATACGCACTGTCATAAGTCGGTACCTATTCTTATATGACCTTAGATGTTGCCAGGACGTAAAATTCCAACAACCAACCATGTCATTGGACGGACAGTCACGTGACCAGTATTCTACTGTGGGCAGTTGGCACTGAACTGTGTGTATGCATGACAGTCACATGACCAGTATTCTACTGTGGGCAGTTGGCACTGAACTGTGTGTATTCATGACAGTCACATGACCAGTATTCTATTGTGGGCAGTTGGCACTGAACTGTGTGTATTCATGACAGTCATGTGATCAGTATTCTACTGTGGGCAGTTGGCACTGAGCTGTGTGTATTCATGACAGTCACTTGACCAGTATTCTACTGTGGGCAGTTGGCACTGAACTGTGTGTATTCATGACAGTCACATGACCATTATTCTATTGTGGGCAGTTGGTGCTGAACTGTGTGTATTCATGACAGTCACGTGACCAGTATTCTACTGTGGGCAGTTGGCACTGAACTGTGTGTATTCATGACAGTCACGTGACCAGTATTCTACTGTGGGCAGTTGGCACTGAACTGTGTGTATTCATGACAGTCACTTGACCAGTATTCTACTGTGGGCAGTTGGCACTGAACTGTGTGTATTCATGACAGTCACATGACCAGTATTCTACTGTGGGCAGTTGGCACTGAACTGTGTGTATTCATGACAGTCACTTGACCAGTATTCTACTGTGGGCAGTTGGCACTGAACTGTGTGTATTCATGACAGTCACATGACCAGTATTCTACTGTGGGCAGTTGGCACTGAACTGTGTGTATTCATGACAGTCACGTGACCAGTATTCTACTGTGGGCAGTTGGCACTGAACTGTGTGTATTCATGACAGTCACTTGACCAGTATTCTACTGTGGGCAGTTGGCACTGAACTGTGTGTATTCATGACAGTCACATGACCAGTATTCTACTGTGGGCAGTTGGCCCAGAACTGTGTGTATTCATGATTGTCAAAAAGGGAACTGTGACATGGAACACATCCGGCCCTCGGCTGGCGCAGAAGCAAACAATCGACTGAATGACCTTCACCTTTCCGCCATCAGGCATGTGCCATCAGTACCCTGTAATCTAGGCGAAGACTTCAAACTGTCTACATCTTGTTTTCGTTCTATTTAGTTTTCTGGGGTTTTTTGGGGGGGGGGGGTAGTTGGTTGGGAGGGGGGGTTATATTAGTTTCCTGGCCCACCCTCACTGCTGTACCATCAAAGACAATGTACGAAAATTCTAATAGATTATCGCCTAATATTAATAATGAAAACAATATTATAGTATGGTAAATTTCAAACATACTTTAAGCACTTTAATCTGTGCCATACATATATGAAATGTGTGGTTATGTCTGAACAAGAAAACTACTACTACACTTGATCAAAGACAATGCACCTTGTTTGCCGTGGGATGGCACCACTGCATGATTATTTCAGAGATTCCTATATGAAAGCTCTGAGTGGTGCATCTTGCTGTACATTGTCTTTGCTGATATGGACAAATCATGTACCAAATCAATACAGGATAAGGAGCATGATACTAGTGACCATCTGGGAAGAGAAGATACTGTAGACATCCTGATACAGGCTTATACTATGGGTATAGCCTAACAAGTTAGTAGTGGATGAGTAGTATGATGTTGGTGACCACCTGGGATAGATAAAAGATTCAGCCAGTTCTTGCAGTACAGGTGAAAGACAACATTGTTTAAATATGTGCGAAAATAGCTTTAGTATGGAACAGGAAGTGCAATACTTGGTTCCAGTATCAAATGGCTACTTATATTGGCACAGAGTTAGTGAAATGGGAGAGAATGCAAAGAGACAAGACGGCGAAAATAGAATGCCAGCAATTTCACTTGCAAAGTCTATTAAACTACATGTTTTATTATATTTTTCAAAACAAAATTACCCAGTAAATATTAAGATATATGTGACTAACATATGTTGCTTCTTAAATTAAGAATGTATCTGCTCCTTTCGTTTACGAAGCATGTATATAATTTCCGCAACTTTTTCTAATGGCTTGGCTTTCACCCCTACTGCAAGTCTCGGGTGAATCTTTTATCTACACCTGGGAATATAAGCCAAGAAAGTCAAGTATCAAGTTTTAACTTAATTTAAGTCATCGGTTTGAGTCTATCATGGTTCAAACCAGTGAGTTCGAATCCCACGACCTACCAAAACGATAAACAGACGTTCAACTTATTCGGCCATCCCATCTGGTCATATGACCTTATATGCTGCAAGGACGTAATACAACGACACACAAACAAACCATCCTAATTTGTTTGCATGTTGGGGTTTTACGTCCTAACAACGTCTGAAGTCATATAGGTCAGCTTGTATTCTCTGGGGGCATTTAAAGGATTACTGCTGGACATTTGCTATTAATATGTGTAGTATTATATCTAATATTCATCATCATCATGCTGTCGGTCACGATGCGACAAAGACTGCTTTCATTACTTGACTGCCGCTCTCCATTTAGCTCTCTGCTGTGAGAGTTGCGTCCATGAGTCGGTCTTAATGTCTCTCAGCTTCAGGTTTCTCTTGATGGTATCCCTGAACCGGAGATGGGGGCACCCTCTCTTTCTGTAGCCAGAAGACAGTTGAGAATAGAGGATCTGCTTTGGTAGCCTGTCTGATGACATCCTCATGAGGTGCCCAGTCCACCGGAGATTCTTTTTGATCAGAAGATCTTCCTTAGAGGGCAGTCCCATCCGTTTGAGTATTTCCTTATTTGTCACTTTGTCCTTTCAGGTTAGCCTCATGATTAAACGCAGATGTCACATCATGAAGGCATGCAGCTTTTTCACCTAAAAGTTAGATATTAATCTAATATTACACCAGTAACATCTCACCACCTGCGCCGGTCAGAAAGTGATGGCAGGTGGCGCCGGTGTGGCCAAAGGTGGAAATAAGCCCTTGTCCAGTGAGTGGTGAGTGACAGAGTGACAGAGTGAGTACTGGGTGAGTGAGTGAGTAAGAGAGTGAAAGCTGAGTGTGTGTGTGTCGATGAGTGAGTGGATAAGCAAGTAAGTGAGTGAGTGAGTGAGTGGATAAGTGAGTTTGTAACTGAGTCAGTCCGTGAATGAGTGCGTATATGAGTGAGTGAATCAGTGTAATGAGTGAGTGAGTAAGTGAGTGAGTGAGTGAGTGAGCGAGTGAGTGAGAGCGGGAGTGAGTGTGTGAGTGAGTGTGTGAGTGAATCAGTTAATTAGTCAGTGAGTGTATGAGTCAGTGAGTGAGTCAGTGTATGAGTGAGTCAGTGGGTGAGTGAGTGAATGACTGAGTGAATGTGTGATTGAGTGAATGAGCGAGTGAGTGCGTGAGTGAGTGTGTGAGTGAGTGCATCAGTGAGTGTGTGATTTAGTCTGTGAGTGAGTGTATGAGTGAGTGAGTGAGTCAGTGTATGAGTGAGTGAGTGGGTGAGTGAGTTTGTTTGTTGTTTCACGTCCTAGCAACATCTAAGGTCATATCAGGACAGGTACCGACTTGTGACAGTGCGCACTCATGGCAACTTTATAGTGCTGCCCCACTGGGAGACCAGGCCACCAGCACCATGACCTGATATCCCACCCAGTCACATTATCCTGACACCGAGTCAACCAGTCCTTGCCCTATCCTAATAATGCCGAGTGCCAGGCTAGGAAGCAAATAGTATAAATTTTTAAGTCATTGGTTTGACTCGACCAGGGTTCGAAACCACGACCCCACGACCTACGAACACGGGAGAGGGACGCTCTAACTGTGAGTAAGTGAGTGAATGAGTGAATGAGTAAATGAATGAGTGAGTGAGCGAGTGAGTGAGTGTGCCAGTGTTCATGGAGGTGTGTCAGGAGGCTGGAACTTGGAAGTGAGCAGAGAGGCGGGCCCAGTCATTCAGCACCGAGCAGAGGAGATGCACGCGCCAGGTACGGGTGTTCGTTATATATAGAGGTGGAGGAGGGGGGGGGAGGAGAACCCAAGGGGAAGGGGGAACAAGGAGGGACCGTGGTGGGAGAGGGTGGGTGGGTGGTGGTGCTGGGTGAGGGTGGATGAGGTGGACGGGTGGTGGAATGGGTACAATAGGTAGGGCTGGGGGACGGGAGTGGGGGGGGGCGGAGGGGGGGGCAGAGTGGATTAGGAGAGGTATGAGGGTGGGAGGGGGGAGGGAGGAGGGAGGGGGTGGGAGGGGGAAGAGTGGTGGAATGAGTACAATAGGTAGGGTGGGGCGGGGAGTGGAGTGGGATAGGAGAGGGTATGAGGGTGGGAGGTTGGGAGGGTGGGAGGGTGGGAGGATAGGAGGGGGAAAGAGTATTGGAACGAGTACAATAGGTAGGGTGGGGAGGGAGTGGTGGGGAGGGGAGAGGAGAGGGGGAGGGATGGGAGGATGGATGATGGGAAGGGTGTGGAGGGGGAAGGGGGAAAGAGGGGGACGTGAGGGTAGGGGAGGGGAGGGGGGAGGGGGGTGGTGAGGGTAGGGGGTGGAGATGGGGAAGTGGAGGGGAGGAGTGGGAGGAGGGGGGGAAGGGGATGGGATGGGAAGGAGGGGAGAGGAGGGGAGGGAAGGAGAAGAGAAGGGGATACGGCGGAGCGGAAGTGAGGTATTGGGGAGGAGAGAGGAGAGAGGATATATGAGAGAGGAGAGAGGAGGCAGCGGAGGGAGGGAGAGGGGATAAGGGGGTGGGGAGGGGAAGGGAGAGGAGAGTAGGGAAGGGGGAGGGGGGAGGGGAAGTGAGTAGGGAGGACAGCGGGAAGGCGAATGGAGGGTAGGGGAGATTAGGGGACTGGACTGGAGGGAAGGGGAGTGGAGGAGGGAGAGGGGAGTGGAGGAGAGGGAATGAGAGGGGAGGAGAGGAGAGGGGAGGAGAGAGAGGAGAGGGGAGGAGAGAGGGGGGAGAGGGGAGGAGAGGGGAGGAGAGGGGAGGGCGACAGAGTGGAGTGGCAGAGCATATGAGGGTTGGAGGATGGGAATGTGAAAGGCGTGGGTCGGTGGGAGGGTAGGGCGCATCCTACTGAAGGCTCACGTCACGCTCAGAACGAGGCTGCCTGCCCAAGGTGGCCGCTAGGGGCGACATGTCATCTAGGAAAGTAGTGGGTGGGAGGGTGGGTGTGAGTGTGGGTGTGGTTGGCTGTTGGAGGTTGTAGTGCTGGGTTGGGGTGGTACATGTGGGACTTGAATGTGTGGTAGTGGTGGGTGAGTGTGTGGGGTACGGGGTGGGAGTGCAGGGGTCCAGAGCACTGGATGGGTAGGTAGGGATGTACGCGAAGAAGTAAGTGTGAGTTACAGTTGCATAGTCCGATGGCTTTCGAATGTTTGCATCATTTTTTAGATAAATATATCAAGTTGACTATTATAACCTATTATTCATTATTCCGAAGTCATTTTGATGGAAAATGGCTAGTTTTCGAGCAATTTGAGTTGAAAGAACCCAAAATCATTTCGGCAAGCTCGTCAAAAGTCTTGCTGTTGTGGCCCAGATTCACATCTTGTGATGGTCATGTGATGAGGAATGATGTATTAATGTGTAGGTAGTGTGGAATCTGACTAATGCCATATATGGTACTGGGAATGAGGGTAGGACTAATAAGGTCACGAGATTGACGTAATTGGTGAGTGGTCTCCCTGCCTAATGGCTGTCTCAAAGTAGGTGCCCAAAGTGATGGGGGTAATAAATTCAGTGATTATTCTGTATATGCTCCCCCAAAGCCTTAGTTAATGCACCAGCACCTAAGTTGGATATATAGAATCAAATGTAAGTATGTGTTTTGGTTCTGAAAAATATATGTTTCATCGCACCATGCAACTGTAATTTACGAGCAAGTTAATTCACGACGAGGCAATGAGTGGCATAATACTTTAATAGTGCTTTTATTCAGTATTGTAACAGACAAGGCAGGTAGATTGTTCAAACTCAAGCAGTCAACGCTACAAATCGGACAGCCTTTCAGTCGCTTGTGGAGTGGGTGGTGGCAAAAAAGGTAGTTGGCCCAACCTCGCGGGTTTGCGTCCAGGTGTAAAATGAGTAAGTTTGAAACCAGATGCGGTTGTGACGTCAGAGAGGCTGGATGAGCAAATGTCCGCTAACTGGTGGCACATTATCCTGACACTGAGCTAATCAGTCCTTGCCTGTCCTAATAATGCAGAGTGCCAGGCTAGGAAGCGACAAGTATCAATTTTATAAGTCATTGATTTGACTCGATTGGGAACCAAACTCTCAATCTCCCACACGCGAGGCCCGCGCCCTGTCCCGAATCATGAATAGAATGCGCTTTAGTTCAATGGCAGGTTTACTAGTGATTCAGTGGGATTTTTTTAATTTCTTAACTATCTGCTGTATATTTTATTATGCGGGGATAAATAACGAGTTGTTCTAGCCTTTATTGCATCATTCTCAGTATATGTGTGTGTTGCAGCACCTTTATGTATTGTCATGGGGGTGATGAAAATGGGAAATATTGCATTGAGGTTACTTGCCTGAGAGGTCAGTGCAGACCACTACACTCGTCCCCCTGGAATTGTAAGTCTTTTAATGCTTACAATTACATACATACAGGCAATGTACTAACACATACATACACAGGGCAGGTTCAACAACCATACAGGATCATGGTCACGGCAACCAGTGTCACAGGGGTGATGCAAATGGGAAATATTGTGCCTAGAGTGGGACTCGAACCCACATGTCTTTGCATTCCGGGCCAGTGTGCTAACCATTACACCACCTAGGCTCCCTGATATCACCACATTACCCATGCCTACCTGTATATGTGGTTACTTGCCTGAGAGGTCAGTGCAGACCACTACACTCATCCCCCTGGAATTGTAAGTCTTTTAATGCTTACAATTAGATACATCCAGGCAATGCACTAACAACTACATACACAGGGTAGGTTCAACAACCATACAGCGTGTAGCTTGTACAGGATCATGGTCACGGCAACCAGTGTCATTGGAGTGATGCAAATGGGAAATATTGCGCCTAGAGTGGGACTCGAACCCACATCTCTTTGCATTCCAGGCCAGTGTGCTAACCATTACACCACCTAGGCTCCCTGATATCAACACACTCCCCACGCCTACCTGTCTATGTGGTTACTTGCCTGAGAGGTCAGTGCAGACCACTACACTCATCCCCCTGGAATTGTAAGTCTTTTAATGCTTACAATTACATACATCCAGGCCATGCACTAACAACTACATACACAGGGTAGGTTCAACAACCATACAGCGTGTAGCTTGTACAGGATCATGGTCACGGCAACCAGTGTCATGGGAGTGATGCAAATGGGAAATATTGCGCCTAGAGTGGGACTCGAACCCACATCTCTTTGCATTCCGGGCCAGTGTGCTAACCATTACACCACCTAGGCTCCCTGATATCACCACATTACCCACGCCTACCTGTCTATGTGGTTACTTGCCTGAGAGGTCAGTGCAGACCACTACACTCATCCCCCTGGAATTGTAAGTCTTTTAATGCTTACAATTACATACATCCAGGCAATGCACTAACAACTACATACACAGGGTAGGTTCAACAACCATACAGCGTGTAGCTTGTACAGGATCATGGTCACGGCAACCAGTGTCATTGGAGTGATGCAAATGGGAAATATTGCGCCTAGAGTGGGACTCGAACCCACATCTCTTTGCATTCCAGGCCAGTTTGCTAACCATTACACCACCTACGCTCCCTGATATCACCACAATACCCACGCCTACCTGTCTATGTGGTTACTTGCCTGAGAGGTCAGTGCAGACCACTACACTATTCACTGCAGGCTAACACTGACACCGTCCCTGCAGCCTAAACCCCGACTATAGCGCCACCTGTGGCTATTGTAGACACTCCGCTCCCCACTCCTGTGCAATTCTCAGTCACCATTTTGTTATTTTACATTAACAGTTAATCAATAAACAAAAGAAAAAGACTCGAACTGGGTTCAATACACAGAATCTTGAGTAACTCTTATCTGCCTTAAAGTAGCAGAGTCCGATGGTTTTGAGTTTCTGTCATTTTCTGAGATAAAATATATTAGGTTGATGGTAATAATCTACCTGACTTTAACTTGAAGTAACTTTTCTTTAAAATGGCTAACTTTGGTAATATATTAAATGCAAACATGCAAAATTAATGTCGGCATGCATGCCAAAACTCTGAAACCATAGGCTTCTGCAGTAACCGAATCTATTCAATTGCCTCGGCGTTCCCTTCTTGGTGGCGACAATTGTTTAATAAGTGCACCAGTATATCAGTTAAATACACAAAATCAAATCTAGATAATTGCGTTGGTTTTGAAAATGTGATGATTCCATCGGACTGTACACCTTTAACTAATGTAAATACAAAGTGTTCAATGAGCATGCAATGCTTCTTTCGGTGTCATTGCTCGGGACTCAGTGACCGGAGATCACACAGACGCTGGCAACACCTGCCACTTTCACACATGACCAGACGGGATGGCCGAATGAGTTAGAGCGTCCGTCTCCCGTGTTGGTAGATCGTGGGTTCGAACCCTTGTCGAGTCAAACCAATGACTTAAAGATTGATAATTGTCGCATCCTAGCCTGGCGCTCAGCATTAATAGGATAGGACAAGGACTGGTCAGCACAGTGTCAGGATAATGTCACTTAGTGGGATATCAGGTCATGGTGCTGGCAGCCTGATCTTCCAGTGGGGCAGCACTATAAAGTCACCATGAGTGTGCACTGTCACAAGTCCGTACCCATCCTGATATGACCTTAGATGTTGCTAGGACGTAAAACAACAACAAACAAACGTTCACACATAGGGCACCCCCCCCCCGTCACCTGTGCCCTCACCTGATTGGCTAGCCTGACCAGCCAACCAGCTGACAGCCAACTGTGGCGTACCAACTGAAGAGGTGGAAGGAACAATAAAAAGCTAACTACACAAGGTAAAAGCTAACTAAACAATGGAAGTGAGGTGATGTCAGTGTTCAGGGGGAGGAAGCCCCGAAGAGCCCTCCACCAAAATGGAGGAGAGGGCTCGAGGGGCAACCGCGGGGGCGAGGCGGGGGAGGTAGGTGTGTACCGCCCCCAAGGTCCATGTGCTCTGGGCCATGATATCGACGAGAGGGACCCCTGCATGGCGCCCCGCCATAGGCTGTGAAGGGTGAACGTCTCGGAGGCTGGGACGGCAAGGGCCCGGAGGGCGCCCCGGAGGAGGGCGATTCAGCTTCACACAGACCACTCTCTCCTCCACCAAACCACACCGCCATGTGATTGGCTCGACTCATATCATCCAATCGTGAAATCATGCTGCATTTAAAAACACATCCCTCTTTGAGTTACCGCATTCACGAATCATGTAACGATGACTTGAGAATGTTTGGATGTTTTGTATTTACTCGTTCTGGTATAACCGTACTCGCATAACTCATGTAGTATTTGATCATTGCATGTTCGACTTGTTGCACGACTTTGTTCCTGTGTCAGCCTCCCCCTGTTCATGACATAAGACTCCAGCGGCCTGCATGCCGAGCTGCTGTGCTGATATAGAAATAGAGTCACATTTGTTGTTTGTTTTTTGGTCCATTAGTTGTTTAAGCAGGGGAAATTTCAGTCATAGACGACTGGTCTTCCTCATTCCACTGCTGGTCGATAGAAAGCCCGAGCCTACACTTTTACCGACCCAAGGGATTTTTAACCTCCCACACCACATAGACATGGTATGAGAGCAACCGGCCTTTGATGACGCTGTAAGTTATACACAGCGGTGAAATCCAAATTGGCAGAGCTGGGGGCACGGGGAATCGAACCGCCGACCCTCAGATTAGGAGTCTGACCTAGAAAAAAGTCAGACACTCTAACCACTCCACCACAGAGAACGCCTCGTGCCTCCTCTTCCTCAGTGTGTCCCATGAGCAATGACAAATTGGTTACATTGATATAAATTACTAATGGCAGCTCCATTATCTGGGTCACCAGCAGTACGGAGAAATACACAATGGCAGTAGGGTTATAGTCATTATTTATATTCGCATAATATATTATCCAGCATATATATATATATATGTATATTTAATATAAATTAAGGCTATGAAAACCAAATAACAATTGGCTGAGCGATATTAGGTAATATGCCTCAACTAAACAAATACAAAACGTAAAAGTTGACAAAGTGATCAACGTAACCCGAGCCGAGACTCGAAGAAACCCAGTTGGTGGCGCCACGTGCGCATCCACGGGCTAAATATTTCTGGCCACCTGATTGGTCAGTCACATTTCATTTATTAATTTACGTAATATATTAAATAACCTGTGCAGACGGGTTTCTAACCCGATATTTTCTCTACGCAATTTTTACACATATAACATTTATATCTGCCATATATAGTCACTTTTCACCAAATTACATTAACTGCGGCGTTCATTGGAGGACTAAAAATAAATTTATCTTAAAAAACATTTTTTTAGGCAGAAACTCAAAACCATTATGCAATGCAACTTTAATGTGCGGAAATTTCAATCACGCATTAGACTGTTTGTCGATAGAAAGCCCACGCCTACACTTTTACCGACCCAAGGGATTTTTAACCTCCCACACCACATAGACATGGTATGAGAGCAACTTGCCTTTGATGACGCTGGCTATCCCAGTAATGCTGAGCGCCAGGCCAGGCCATGCCACGCCAGGGAGTGTGACAAGCATACATTTTTTCTAAGCCTCTGATTTGACTACGATGGGGAAAGAACCCACCACCTCCCGCGAACACAAACTGAAGTGGGCGCTGTGGTGAATTCAGCCATCCTGTCCTGTACAAACTTCATGTGAGGACGGAGGAGGGGTGGGGGGGGGGGATTTTTTCCTTTTCCTTACAATCTTTTTTTTTTTTTTTTTTTTTTTTTTTTGTGTGTGCGTGCGTTTGCGTAATGTTCTCTTCACAAAGTTAGTCCACTTCCGGCCCCCTGCAGCTGAAACCCAACAGCGGCTGCCAGCAGGTTCCGGGGGGAGGGGCGCCAATGGCTGATTAAACGAGTATAGTATGTCCGCAGTGGCTGCGGGGTGCTGGAAATGACAGCAGTATTGGATGTCAACATCTGGTCTTATCCCGGCACAGGAGCTGTCTGAATGGCATAGGAATGGTGAGGACACTTGCACAGTATCTGCTGTCTCAGCAGACATATGTACATATATATCTTTTTGTTTCTTGAAGATTTATACTGGCTATCATGGATAAGTCTGGATAGACTTGTTTTCAGCATTAAACAATTTGTCGATAGAAAGCCCAAGCCTACACTTTTACTGACCCAAGGGATTTTTAACCTCCCACACCACATAGACATGAGATGAGAGCAACTTGCCTTTGATGATGATGTAAGTTATACACAGCAGTATATATATATATATATATATATATATATATATATATATATATATATATATATATGTATATATATATGGGTAATTCTTTAAAACTGGGCATGTAAGTTTGACATGGAAACCAAAATTGAAAACCTTCCAAATAATAACAAAAAAAACGTTCCAAGTAATAGCCTAATCCAATGTCCGATGAAGGTCTGCATGTTGTGTGTATGTCAGAGTTGAAAAAAATGAATTTCACTTTTTGAATTAGATCTTGTACAAATAGAGCAATACATTAATATTAGTAACATGAAAATCAAAGATACATCCAGAACCTCATTTAAATACATATACAACATAGTCAAACAAGATTGTATTGATTACTCTTAAGCAGACAAGGTTATGGCTTACAAGAAAAAAGTTGAACGATAGGTTGAAAAATAGTTTGGCTACATCCATAGTGTAAATGTGTAAATTTTCCCTTTCACAAAATCATATAAGTAAACTTTTAATTTCTTTCTTGGGATAGCTTCAATAAATGTACTATTCCTAACATACTTAATACACAGAGTATACAATAATTATTTGACATAGAATCAATAAAAGAAAGAACAAATTATCAGCATCGTAATGTGGAAACCAAATATGTGGTGCCCAGTTTTAAAGAATGACCCATATATATATATACAGTATTGAGTAAAACCTCTGAAACCGACCACCTCCACGGATCGACCACTTCCTTATATCGATCGCTTTATTTGGGTCCCAACAATACCATTGTAATCATATTCTACCTCCCTGAATCGACCACCTCCCTAAATGGAACACTTAAAGTCGGTCCGAAGGTTGGTCGATTTAGAGAGGTTTCACTGTATATATATATATAGATATATATAGATATATATATATGGATAGTGATAAGCCCGTTATTCGCGTGTAATAAGGTCTGTAGTGTGTTGCTTCCATTCCCCTGCTCGAGGGGGAGGGGGTTCCCGGCATGCACTGCTCCCCCCCCCCCCCCCGCCCCGCCCCCTGCGCAGGGGCCGCACTCCACACGCTGAAATTTATATATATGAGTCAGCCTCACGATAATGGGCCAATTGGTGGTCAAATGAAGATGTCAGCGTCGCAATTCTTAAAAGTGTAGTGCATTTCTTTGTGTCATATTAAATTATCCTAGAAACAAATAAGGTTGTTTTATTTTCTCAACGTTTACATTCAGGATAAATTCAAGGACTCTCCAACACCTCTGTCAATGCTAAACTATAAATATACCAATTGACACCGACATCCAATGATCGACGCTGACAACTTTAACAGATGACGGCGTCGCAATTCTTCAAGTGTAGTGCATTTCTTTGTTTTATATTAAATTATCCTAGAAACAAATATGGTTGTTGTATTTTCTCGACCTTTACATTCAGGATAAATTTAAGGACTTTACATCACCTCTCTCAATGCTAAATTATAATTATACCGATCGATGCCGACATCCATGCTCGATGCCGACAACTTTCCCCAATTGGCCTCTTTTTGTGATCCTGACTCATATATATACATACATATATACAATAAAACAATATATATACAAAGAAAACCTCTGTGGATCGACCGACCATGGGACCGACTTTAAATGGTTCATTCAGGAAGGTGGGAGGTTTAATGAGCTTTTTTAAATCGTTACAATGGTATTGTATGGGACTCGAATGAAGTGATATATATTATATATAAACAGTCGTCCCCTGGAAACAGAAATAACAAAAGACAGGAGTGGTTGAGAAAAGTGTATATTCTCTGGCGGGAATATATAATATGCCCACCTAAAATTTAAAATCCGTCCTGCTGAGCGGTAGCGGCAGTGGTAGTGACCAGGCGCAGCTGGTATCATGCAGTCATGAGCCACTCACAGGTGGCAGTACAGTGGTGGATGAAGGAACTAAGCTAGGCATAGCAGGTTGGGTAGTAGTAACTCAATGAATAGGAGTGGGTACTAGCTAAGTCACATGAATTCAGGTGTAGAGTAATATAGAGGGGGAGAAACTGCTCGGTGGTAGTGTCCTTGTTTATATTCCCATAATAGATTATAGAGCACATATATGTAAACTTATCCTAGCTGAGGTGGAGAAGAAAGAGAAAGAGCTAAGATGGATTGAGAGAGTTTATTTTTCTCTTTGATAGGAAAATATAGCCCTATCGTATAAATAAAAAAACTTTTCACAGCAAGTGATCTATACAAAGACTGAGGAATAAGTACAAAGAACTGCTGGTGGCGGCGCCACCGTAGGCGAATGTGCCACAGCAAATCAATCTGAGTCCGTTAATGGATGATAACGGATCATAATAATAATAGGAAAATACCTCATACCGATGATTTATACACGTATATACATATACTAACTATAAATATATATAAATATATATAAATATATATAATATATATAAATTGGTCTTTCACAGAAACTGCGTACCACATTTTTGGTTTCCACACTAGATTGTTAATGATAAACCGTTTTTGGGGAGGGGGGGGTAGTAAGTCAAAATAATTATTGTTGACTGTGTATTAATTATGTATTTAATCTACCCCACAAAATGTATCGAAAATATACTTACATGATTTTAGGCTAAAGAAAAGATATGAAAATTTGCATATCGACTCCATACATCTATCTACCTAATGTGACTGAGTGGGATATCAGGTCGTGGTTCTGAAGGCCTGGTCTCCAAGTGGGGCAGCACTATAAAGTTGCCATTGCCATGAGTGCACACTTTCATAAGTGCTACCCTTCCTGATATGACCTTACTTGTTACCAGGATGTAAAACTCCAACAATAAAGCAAAACAAACTGACCTCAAATATAGTTGTTGTTTGTTGTTTTTTTACGTTCTAGCTACATCTAAGGTAATATCAGGATGGTACCGACTTGTGACAGTGTGCACTCATGGCAACTTTATAGTGCTTCCCCCTGGAAGACCAGGCCACCAGCACCATCACCTGATATCCGACTCAGTCACATTATCCTGACACTGAGCCAACCAGTCCTTGCCCTATCCTAATAATGCGGAGCGCCAGGCTAGGAAGCGACAAGTATACATTTTTAAGTCATTGGTTTGACTCGACCCACGACCCCACGATCTACCAACACGGGAGGCGGACGCTCTAACTCATTCGGCCATCCCGTCTGGTCGCTTCAAATATATGGCTGCTTCGCAGGCACAAACGCTGTACAATCTATATTTAGCACTGCGGTGCAATTACTACCGCAGACAATTGCCTAGCTTAGCCCTGTATCTTTCACCGCCTCATTTGAGCAGCTCGCGAGTTGAGGTTAATATGAAAGTCATACCAGATAATGGTCACATCCTCAAATCGAACGAACTTACTCCCACCTGAGGAGTGACTAATTACTGACTGACATAAGCCGCCTTAATGGACGGTGGGCGTAAGTGGTGTCATTGAACATCAATTAAACCGTGCCGTCCTCTTTGATGTATCCCTAATAAATTAGCTAATGCTGGAGTGACAGGCGGCCCTGAGATTTACTTAATGGCGGATGTGATGTACTATACTTAGATTAGACATCACTCGGTTGTGGCCGAATTGGTGGAGCACTTGCCTAGCATGCGGGAGATCGGGAGGTTGGTTCCCGGTCAAGTCAAACCAATGACTTACACAATTTTTAATTTTTACAATTTTATTTTATTGAGGCTGTGTTTACACTGTCCATATCATATAAGCTCGAGTGCTCGGGCTTGTTTTCAATGCTGACCAGCTGTAGTGGTGGATTTATCTTATCACACAGTAGCAGCTTGTAAAGTCCACGGTGTTTGATTGCCTGCATTACAGTAGCGGGTAGATGGTTGCTTAGTATGGTTAGTAGTCTATGTTATTTTTTGGGGGGTTTTCTTGGTATATATGAATTTTATTTTGTTCTACTATTATTACGAGACTAGCCTACTCATATTTACATATCATAGGCTTGCAAACATTCAAAATTAACGTTGGCATGCATGCCAAAACTCTGAAACCATAGGCTTCTGCAGTAACCGAATCTATTCAATTGCTTCAGCGTTCCCAAAGACCCTATAATACTAAGACGGCTCACTCAGCATGTACTGTGTAATCAAAATGATCAAACCCACCACTTGGTCCGCTGGCTGTTCTCTTGGTTAAACAGTTGCTATATTATACGTATAAATGTATATATGAATGTGAAAGATGTGCAATGATGGCGATGATCATGATGCTGATGATGATGTGTATTTGTTCATAGCAATTTCATATTGATGTGTAGTCATACGTACCTACCAGATCTCTCTTTAAAGCCAATGTAGTTCTAATTGGTCTACAATTAGAGGGATTCATACCCTGGAGGAAAAATGATAAGCTCCTGAAGTTTCCCCATCTTCTCGAAATTGTCAAATCAGGGTTGCCAACATTGGGAAATGAAAAACTGGAAGGTTTTAAGCGATGTTATATTGGAGAGTCTGGGGGGGTAGTCCCCCAAGAAAAATGTTTAAATCTGAGATGCTCTGTGTTGCATTTTGGATACAATAATCCGTAGGATTTAGATAATTTTGGGAAATGAAAAACTGAAGATCGGTGCATGGTAATGATGGTCCCATAAAATATTGCAATTATACACCTTAAGGCGAAACCGTAAGGGTTGGCGACCCGGTAAAATGCTCTGATTGGACTGGATACTTCTGATGTGCAGCATAGAAAGTTTTATGCAAATATCATTAGGAAGGTCATGATAGTAGGATTTGCCTACTTATATGTGTTCTTGGGTTACAGGGGAGTAGCGCGTGCGACCTGGTACACTGGTAGATCTGCAACAATGGCGGCGTAGCTCATTGCAGGTGCGGCCGGCAGGCAGCCTGGTCCCCAGTCAGGTAGAGGTCAGTTGGCATCAGATAAATAACAGTATAGAACCCAGGAAATCAAAGAGTGCCTAAAGCTAAGATTTCTTATAGACAGTATGCAGCATGCGAATGCGAATGCGAATGCGGCAAAAAATCAAAAAGCATGTAAGTGAATAGTGGTGCTTCAATACGTCCGAATGCGAATGCAAATGCAAATGCAATGTGAATGCTGCAACTGAATCGGCCCATTGACCGATCGGTGCGGCATGCGAATGCGAATACTGGTGCGTTTGCCATAGAAAACAATTGTGAGAAACCTGTTACTATGTGTGTGTGTATAAGTGTGTATATGTGTATATATGTGTGTATATGCATGTGTAAGTGAGTGTGGGTGAGTAAAGTTTGGTGGTGAGTTGTGAGTAAAGCTAAGATTCCTTATACGCAGTATTTTTTAATAATACAAATATGGACTTTTTAAAGTTGTTACTGTAAAGATCAAACCAAATCGCTGCTTGCCGCATGCCGCATGCCGCATGCCACCTGGGTGTAATCAAGCCATTCGCATGCCGCATGCTGCATTCGCATTCGAATGCCGCATACCGCATATAAGGAATCTTAGCTTTAGTGCCTGGTTGGTTGGTGAGTTGTTGGAGTTTTATCTCCTGGCAACATCTAAGGTCATATCAGATCGGGTACCGACTTGTGACAGTGCACACTCATGGCGACTTAAATGTGCTGTCTCACTGGGAGAACAGGATGTCAGTACCATGACATGATATCCCACTCAGTCACATTATCCTGACACCTTGCCAACCACTCGTTGCCCTATTCTAATAATGCCGAGCGCCTGGCTAGGAAGCGACAAGTATCAATTTTGTAAGTCAGTGGTTTGACTCGACCGGGAACCGTAATGTCAAGCGGTTATGGGTCAGTTGACCTCAGATAAATAACAGTACAGAAGCCAGGAAGTCAAAGGATGCCTTATTGCCTGGTATCTTTAGTATTAGCGCGGCAATAGGCAGTAATAGTAGACTTTAATTAGCAGGACGGCTAGAGTGGGTTTCTCATATTGCAATTACTGCGAAGGTCAGAGAAAACTTAGAAGCACCAGCCACATCTCCACGCTATAGATGTTGCTGGCAAAAGATTGTTTGTTTGTTGTTGTTTTATGTCCTAGCAACATCGGTGCTGTAACTAATACAGCGCTGATCAAACTTAGATTATTTAGACTGTCAATTCCAATAGTAAGATGGCCGGAAGACCAGTGCTCCGGCGCTGACAAATGTCATATTCAGATGAATAAATACTGTACCAAAAAGAAAAAAAAGGTCATATCAGGACCGTTACAGACTTGTGATAGTGCACACTCATGGTAACTTTATAGTCTTGCCCCACTGCGAGACCACTGACCCGATATCCCACACAGTCACATTATCGTGACACTGTGCTAACCAGTCATTGTCCTATTCTATATTAACACCAACTGGAAGACCAGTGCCACTGCGCTGACAAAAGATTGTATTCAATGAATAAGCTACGTTTACACACACAAATTTCTTTTGTAAATGCCAGGCTAGGTAGCATTAAGTATCAATTGTATAAGTGATCGTTTTGATTCGAGCAGAGATTGGAACTCCTGACCTTCCGCACGGGAAGCCTACGCTCTACCGAGTCGGCCACCGCGTCCGGTGATGCGGATTCCGAGGGACACCAGTTTGCCAGGAACACTTCCATTCAAATGCATTGTTAACAGCCGTGAGCAAATCTTCATACAGAAGAAGTCAAATATCTCTCAAATTACACCATCTAGAAACAAATCGCTTGGTACACATATAGAAAACATCTTTACCATAAAGAGTATATTAAATTGATATGGTTAGGGTTCTTGATTTCTATTAATTTTGAATAAAACTAACGTTTTGCCCTGTGCATACCGTCATTCTCAAGGCATTGTCAATGCCTGTGAGCAATCTTCATACAGAAAATACAGAAGAAGTCAAATATCTCTCAAATCACACCATCTAGAAACAAATCGTTTGGTACACACATAGAAAACATCTTTACCAAAAACATTATATTAAATTTATAAGGTTAGTGACGATGCTGTTCGATTTTGATGCATGTCCAGAAGCGATGTGTCCCTCGCAAACTGGTGTCCCTGGGAAACCACAACACCGGTGCTGGCAAAAGATGTCTATTCTTAATTCTATATCAGCGCAATTAGCACTAATCCACACCCCTAACACGTTCCACCTTCAAGTCTAGTAATTAGAGTAATTAGGCGAGCTGGTACCAGTAGACTGAATTAGGTCAGCGAATTGCAAAATTAGTTTTATTCTGATTCCAGGATCAAACAGAACTTGCAGTCCTGTTCTTTATGTAGCGGGTGTGTGGTTTGGTTAGAGGGAACCGTGTCTATTGTGTAGCCTCGTTTTGGAGGTGGCGTAAATAATGAGGTGAATAAGATAGACTACATCACGGTTCCCACTGCGCATGCGCTGAAAATGGCGTTGGGAGCAAAGCAAAGGCGTACGCCGATTGAGTTGCCGATACGTGTAGGGCAAAACTTTCATTTTATTCAAAATAACTAGAAATACATAACAATTTGGCATAAACATGGATGGAAGGATGCAATATAATAATATAATGAATATGTTTAAACCATAGAATATAAATAAAAACATGAATAAATTAAATAAAACTGACTCTGGCTATGGCTCTAACACTAGTCTGAGTGCCTAAATTTGTCTAAATCTAATGCACATGGCATAAGATGTGCTGGTTATATTGATATAAATGTAATGCTGGATAAAAGATTAATATCTTAATTTATTATATATATTTTTTTAGTTGGTATTCTCTGTTTCAAACTAGAGCTGAGATGAGCTGAAACTAGCACATTTCATAGCTGCACCCAGTGGGGGTTTGCATGTGCCATGTGTTTCTCGCGGCTTTGTTTTGCTCTGATGTATCCCACAATGCACCGCGCCGCTGGAACCGTGATGTAGTCTATTGTGATAGCCCACGATCTTCCACACTGCCATGCACTCACGGAAGAACGCCAATATTGAGTACAGTATGCTCCAAACTGGTTTATCCGCTCTCCACAACGTCAACAGTCAACTGACCCGCCCCTAACTTTCGATGTCCCACGTCGCCTCTATAGGTGGGTGGGGGTTTGCTAGCCACATGCAGTAGATGGAAGCCCAGTCGGGGCCCTGCCCGGTGGCTAGCATGCCGCCACCTAGCGCAGTTCAGTGTAACTGTGTAGGTATGTGGCATAGTGTCTGCCACGACTGCGTGGTAGTGGAGTTCATGTACAGACTACGACACTCACTATGATAGAATAAAACTGTGATAAAGTCTGAACGAGGCTACCTGCCCAAGGTGGCCGCAAGGGGCGTCATGCCATCCTTGGACTAAAAATAAAATCTGAATAAGGGTAATCTCTAGACGGACCTAGATGTAAATGTGGTGGGTTTATACCCATTTTGACATAGAAAGACTTTCCAGGACTTTCCAAGACCTTTCAGTGCAAAATTCCAGGACGTTTTTAAGACGTTTATTAAATTAAAGTGCTCCGAAACACAGCTGTATTCATAGTAAATTCAGTGGGTAAGATGTGAATTGTGAATAAGTATGAGAAATAACGATGACTCTATGTATGGTTTTAATATAAAAATCAAAAGGCAGGATAACAAACCCAGAAAAATCACTTTTAATACAAAACATCACTGATTGAAGTTTGGGCATGTCCGCGAAAATAGACTTAAACAAAATATGGTCATGATTTTCCATTTTCAAAGTCTTTCAAGGATCTTTAGACAAATTCCAGGTCTTTTCCGGCCTGTAATCCTGAGTTATCAAATTCTAGGAATTTCCAGGTTTTCAAGGACCCATACGGACCCTAATATTAGTTATATACACCTGTATCTCACCTGACATTATGCAAAGTTATTGTAGTGGTCTGCACTGACCTATCAGGTGAGAAGCCACATAGACCGCTAGACTTTGGATAAGGTAATTAAATTAAGGAGTCTAGGAAGCGTAATTGTTAGCAATCTAGCCGCTGAATGGAAAGAATTGTGGAATAGAATCCTGGTCGAAGCGCGATATTTCCCATGTTCATCACCCTCACGACATTACGCAGACATCCATCTCCAGTTACTTAGACATGTATACAGAATTATGCAAATATTAATCTGATTATCTAGATCGGTATCGAAACCTAGATATGTATCTAGACTTAGCTAGATATAAATCTAGGTCAGCTGGTCGTTAGGGTGATTGTGAGGGT
Organism: Branchipolynoe longqiensis; assembly: GCA_030323885.1. Taxonomy (NCBI): domain Eukaryota; kingdom Metazoa; phylum Annelida; class Polychaeta; order Phyllodocida; family Polynoidae; genus Branchipolynoe; species Branchipolynoe longqiensis. Next base: position 11,895,744 of record CM059201.1, read on the forward strand.
GGGAGTCAGGGTGGGTGTGAGGGTGGGAGTTAGGGTGGGTGTGAGGGTGGGAGTTAGGGTTGGTGTGAGGGTGTGAGTCAGGGTGGGTGTGGGTGTGGAGGTTAGGGTGGGTGTGAGGGTGGGTGTAAGTGTGTGAGTTATGGTGGGTGTGGGTGTGGGTGTGGGTGGGAGGGTGGTGGTTAGGGTCGGTGTGAGGATGGGAGTTAGGGTGGGTGCTTCAGTTTAAAGTAAATTTGATTTTAAATGGCTAACTTTGGAGATATTCGAGATGGGACTATGCAAATTTAATGTTGGCCTCCATGTTAAATGGCTGCCATAGGATTCAGTACTTACACTAAGTAACAGATTCTATTACACAGACTTTGCTTTCCCTTCAATGCAGCAATAGATGTTCAATAAGTGCACCTACGCTAAGTAGGATTTGTAGGAGAGAATCACAGTTAGTTTTGTGGCTTTGAAAATTGGAAGCTTTCATCGGACTACGCAGCTTTAAAGTTGCCTAGTCCGATGGTGTAGAGTTTCTGTCATTTTCTGAGATAAATATATTAGGTTGATCGTTATAATCAACCCTACTTTAGTTTGAAGTAACTTTAATTTTCAAATGGCTAATTTTGAGATATTTGAAGTGCAAACATGCCAAATTGACACCAGAGGCTTCTGCAGAAATAGATTTAAATAAATTGTCTCAGCATTCCTTTCAATGTGGTGACAATTGTTTAATAAGTGCACCAGTATCTAAGTTTGATATTTAGAATCAAATGTAGATAATTGTTTCAGTTTTGCAAATGTGATGTGTTCATCGGACTATGCAGCTTTAATTAATGGACAAGTTTATTTGCGGTGTTGCTTTGCTCTGCGAATTAGCGGAAGAATTGTTCTTATTTGCAGAGCTGCACATACAATTCTGTTATTTATGAGCTTCACTATTAAACTGCTAAGATCAAATTCTGATATTTATGAATGTGACTTAGTAATAATAGAGTGGTTAAATTGAAAACAGTGAATGGATGGCAGTCATTGAAACCGCAAATAATAATCATTCTTCCACTAATTTGCAGAGGAAAGCAGCTCTGCAAAGCATTATGATGAAAACAAAAGGCAACATAATTCTGCACATGTGCATGCACAGTAAAATGTAGATAAAGCATTCACCCGGTACTCGCAGTACACGGGTGAATACCAACCCTATATAAAAACGGTCGAAAAAGCAGGTTAAGGAAATGATAGCCTAATTTCACAATCTAAGAAGCAACATTTATTCTTTACATATGTCTTATTGATAGCCCGCTACCTTTGAGTTGAAAAATATAACATAATATCTAGTTTAATAAGATTTTAAAGTGAAATTGATGGTGTTCCACGGCCGCCATCTTGTCTTTTTGCATTCTCTCCCATTTCACCAAATCTGTGCCGATATAAGTAGCCATTTGATACTGGAGCCACAGTTTCTAGTTCAGGTTCCACACTAAAGCTATTTTCACCCGTATTTAGACTACGTTGTCCTTCACCCGTGTACTACAAGTACCGGCTGAATCTTTTATCTAAGTAAAATGATGCATGCTGATTGGTTGGTTGCAGCTCTGAGAATTACAGTATTGGTGGCTATCATTCGCAGAGCTGCAACTCTGCGAATAGCCAGTGGGTTAACATTGCATAGTCCGATGGCTTTCGAATCTTTGCATCATTTCTGAGCCCCCTGCAGCCTGAGTGGGTGGCGCCCTAGAGGGGCACCTGTCACTCGACCCCAGTGCAGGTGGTGTCCATAATGTATGCAGAATGGATGGTGTGCTTGTCCAGTGGTCCTGTGGTAACAAGTATTCATCATAGAGTTACAGCAAATATATATATATGCTCCGACTCCATTTGCATCCTTTCTGGTGCATGGAGGGAACATTTCTCTGATAAGTAACAGTATCTTTATATTTGGACATCATATCACAATCATCATCACTGTGCATCATAACATTTACACATAGCGTTCTTATGTCACCCAGCAAGTGGGCACCCATTGCTTCGCTATTACATAACAATGGTCCCCGACTCCATCGCCCGAGATATTGATATCTTTCCAAACTCGTCTTCTATGACCGAAAGACCGTATATTTATACAACGTGTTAGTCACATTAAAACAATGCTGGTGCAAGGCCATACAATCGACACATTCAAGTAGATTAATGTGCATGAATATTCAAACAAAACGGGATAAACAAAGCCTATAAGTAGCAGTCCAGTTGATTTGTACGATGCATGTTGGGGCGGAGGGGGGGGGGGGGGGGGGGGGGCAGGGGCGGAGGTGCAGAGGGGGTGGAGTGGTGGTGTGTGGGTTGCGAAGAACTGCTGGTAATATGTTACCAGTGTCCCAACCTGCTCAGTCGGAAATTATGTTTTAGCTGGCGCCTGCTGAAAGGCAGCAAACCCCATAAACAAGTAGGGATACTCGCCTCCATCTTGACCTTTCAGCACAATCACACCAAAGGTGGACGGAGCCTTTCCTATGTGTAAGAAGCACTGTATCCATCTGTCTCACTGCGCGACCTTTGGTCCTGTCCATATATATGGCTTTGACAGTAAGACTTCTCTGACCACCAGATAAGGTAAAGGATGAAAGTGGTCTCCAACAAAAAACGCGGAAATCAAGCCCATGTTATTAGAATGACAACGAATTTCCGCGAAAACGCGGATCCCCCCTCCCCCATAGGTTTAGCACTGTCAGGGAATCATGGGGGAAATTCCGGAAGTCAGGTTTCAACTGTCTTTGTTGTGACTATATTATTGCCCATACCTTACTTATTCTTGTTTGGGTTTATGTTCGAGCTAACCTGGAAGGACAAAGAGACAAATAATTAAATACTCGAATGGACGGGGCTGTCCTCTATGGAAGATCTTGTGATCAAAAAGAATCTCCGGTGGACTGGACACCGCATGAGGATATCATAAGACAGGCTACCAAAGCAGATCCTTTATTCTCAACTGTGTTCTGGTTAGAGAAAGAGAGGGCGCCCTCGTCTCCGGATCAAGGATACCATCAAGAGAAACCTGATGCTGAGAGACATTAAGACCGACTCATGGATATCACTCTCACAGCAGAGAGCTAAATGGAGAGCGGCAGTCAAGTAATGAAAGCAGTCTTTGTCGCATCGCGACCGACAGCATGATGATGATGATGACTTTACTTGTTCTTGTTTGGGTTTATGTTCGAGCAACATCTAAGGTCATATAAGAACAGGTTTTCGAGCTGCCCAAGTGTTGTCATATATATCCTGATTCCATGGCATTTTGCTTAATGTTAATCAGTGAAAATATTTTTTAAACGCGTAAATCCCGAGAAATCGCGGAGTTCTTTCATCCCTGCAAGGTCAAGGTTACCCGCTGGGTGAATTTGAATTGGGAGTAGGACATGTTTGGCAAGGTTGGGTATGGAGTAGTCGGCCTTCCGGTCCAATATTGGGGAGTGGACAGGCCTGGAGATTGGCATGTCCCAGTTGGTTGGTTGTTGGAGTTTTACGTCCTGGCAACATCTAAGGTCATATCAGGACGGAAGAACGAAGTGGACAACAGACAAAGATAAAGGTTGTTGGTTGGAGTTTTATGTCATGGCAGCATCTAAGGTCATATCAGGACGGGTACAAACTTGTGACAATGCGCGCTCATGATGACTTTATAGTGCTGCCCCACTGGGAGACCAGGCCACCAGCACCATCACACGATATCCCACTTGGTCCCATTATCCTGCCACTGAGCCAACCAGCCCTTGCCCTATCCTAATGATGCCAAGGCCCCTTGTAATATGTCGGGACTCGGCCGTCTGAACCCCAAACATTTCTATGCTCCACAGGTGTGTTCTGACAACTGTCTGTCAGTCCCCACCTGTAATTACTCTCTACAACTCCTAAGGACGAAAGGAAGACAATTCACGCAAGATTGACAGTGAAGAGGTTGTGCTTTATTGGCATCAACTCCTGTTCACCTACTGGCAACCTATCACCCTCACTCCTTACCAACTGCCCGCACATATCCGCATGACTCTTGCTTGTGTATATTAGAATCAGTGCCTACAGCCCATTGAACCTGAGCCCAATGGTTGTTGCACACAGCTCAGTGTCTTTGGAATAGATGTGCTTGTTTGAGTGTAGAAAGTGGGGTTATACTCATGTGGGGTCTGTGTGACAGGTATAAGGAATGCAGGTGACTGGGATCACACAGCCAGCCAATCAGACACCCTCCACAGCCTGGGTGGGTGACACCCTAATAGGGGGCAGCTGTCACTCCACCACCGCTGGTGTCCCTAATGTATGCAGAATGGCTGGGTGTACTTGTCCATCGGTCCCATGGTAACAGGTAGTTCCAGACAGTTACAACAAACATATGTCAATGCTTCTCTGCTTCAATGGCACTCTTTGTGCTGCATGAAGGGAACATTTCAATAATTATTAACTGTCTCTTAAGCAATAATATCACATGACATACTCAGTTGCTATGTGTTATCACATTTCCACATATGCGCTTATGTCACAAAGCCAGTGGGGCAGCCATTGCTTCTCTGTTACATAATCATGGTCCTCACTCCGTTGCCTGAGAATAATAATGTTCTTTGCCAATAAATAAATCCGAACCGAAAATCCGTATATTTTTACACCCCAGCTAGGAAGCGACAAGTATCAATTTTTAAGTCATTGGTTTGATTCGATCATGGTCAATATCTAAACGACTTTTCGAATTTTTATATTGACAAGTACCAGTTACTAAACCTATGCATATTTTGGAACGATATGCTGAAATAAATTCAACTTACAAAGAAATTCAATTTTAAAATATTGGCAACATAATAAAAATGTAGATTTATGCATCCTCCATCAATGCCACATGCCATGCGTGTTTAATATGGATGTTTATTTGCACACACTAACAATGCCGATTGAGTTCCAATGGCTACGACATAGTGAACTGTCATATTGAATGAAATAATTGAGGGATTTCAATCAGGTAATTGTAAAACATCGTCGAGAACCTGTTCATCGACCAAAATGTCAATGCATCCATATGCATACAAATGTGGGAGCATTTGGTTTGATAATTACAGTGAAACTCCATTATTATGTCCCACTATTTAACGCTACTATACGGAGCCGAGGCCTGGACAGTGTACAGACGAGAGGTGAAAAAGCTGCATGCCTTCATGATGCGACATCTGCATTCAATCATGAGGCTAACCTGGAAGGACAAAGTGACAAATAAGGAAATACTCGAACGGACATGGCTGCCCTCTACGGAAGATCTTCTGATCAAAAAGAATCGCCGGTGGACTGGACACCTCATGAGGATGTCATCAGACAAGATACCAAAGCAGATCCTCTATTCTCAACTGTCTTCTGGTTACAGAAAGAGAGGACGCCATCGTCTCTGGTTCAAGGATACCATCAAGAAAAACCTGAAGCTGAGAGGCATTAAGACCGACTCATGGACGTCACTCTCACTGCAGAGAGCTAAATGGAGATCGGCAGTCAAGTAATGAAAGCAGTCTTTGTCGCATCGCGACCGGCAACATGATGATGATGATGATGATTTAATGCTAATTCTGATATAATGCGATGATTCATTCAACCCAGAATTCTTTAATTCAAAGGTAATTCAGTAAACTGAACCCTGATTTAGGGCGAGACAGCTGTTTTCGCAATGACATTTTAAGGACCCAAACCATCACATTATAACAGGGTTTTAATGTACAAGTAAATTGAACAGAATAAAGCATTATTTCATTGCTATTTATGACGTTGCACTTGCATCTATGCAAAAAGAAAGTCAAGTTTGTTTTATTTAATGACACCTCTAGAGGACGGAGATTTTTATCATCGGCTATTGGACGTCAAACATATGGTCACTCTGACATATTTCTTTGAAGGAAACCAGCTGCCACCACATAGGCTACTCTTTCAGATAAGCAGCAAGGAGTCTTTTATATTCACATTCACACAGGCAGGACATCACATGCCACAGCCTTTAATGAACCAGTTATGGACCACTGACTGGAACGGAAAATAGCCCAAACTGCAAATGGGTTCACTAAGCAGGATCGATCAGATGACCCACACCGTCACAGGTTGACACTCTACCGCCTAAGCTACATCCCGCTCCCTTACCCACATCCATCTATGCAAGCGTGTAATATCAGCTTATTTTGTCGAGGAACAGTTAGTTCAAGGGCTGCGAGGGCTGAAAAGGCTGCAAGGAGTAAGATTTATGCTCGGCTTTTGGGTGCTGGGGTGCCCGCCTGGCTTGTCGGGCTATTGGGTCCGTGCTGAAGCAATTTATTATTTAAGGCCTTCTCACCCATCCCCAGTCCTAATCATACCTACTCGGTAATACACCGGCCACACTACAGCTTGCGACCACTTTGCGACCACCTTAGACCAAAGAACCCACACTGACCCGTGTCGTTCTTGCTACCAAAATAATGGTTGCCGATGTCTGGGATCACTGGTGAGTGTGGGTTCTTTGGTCTAAGGTGGTCGCAAAGTGGTTGCAAGCTGTAGTGTGACTGGGGTATTAGAGCGCTGGCTGGCTTCCCGTTCAGAAGGTTGGGGATTCAAATCCCTGCCGAGTCAAACCAATGACTTGATAATCGTCGCTACCTAGCCAGGTGCTCGGCATTAATAGGATAGGGCAAGGACTGGTTAGCTCAGTGTCAGGATAATGTAACTGAGTGGGATATCGGGTCATGGTGCTGTCATCCTGGCCTCTCAGTGGGGCAGCACTATAAAGTCGCCATGAGTGCGTACTGTCACAAGTCGGGGCCCGTTCTGTTATGACCTGGGATTTTGCCAAGATGTCAAACTCCAACAACCAACCCCAACCATCCCACCCAGCACACACCCACACCCACACCCACACCCACACCCACACCCATACCCACACCCACAAACTGTCATGTACCACCACAAAAGACCCTATTATACTAAGACGGCTCACTCCCTATCTCTCCCATTGGTAAGACGGCTCACTCCCTATCTCTCCCATGGTAATGTAAATTTTGCAGTGCCACCTTGTGGTGGATTTGATCAGCCCGGCTGCTGGTTGGTGTTTCACATGTAAACACATACAATTATATTATACATGAGATAGGTAAGTATGAATACACATCAATATGAAATTGCTATGAACAAATACACATCATCATCAGCATCATCATCAGCATCACCATCATCACACATCTTTCACATTCATATATACATTCATACATATAATATAGCACCTGTTTAACCAAGAGAACAGCCAGCGCACCAAGTGGTGGGTTTGATCATTTTGATTACAGAGTACAGGCTGAGTGAGCCGTCTCAGTATTATAGGGTCTTTGTCACCACTCACCGCATCGGACTTTCATCATATCATCGTTAGTTGATTGACGTGATAAGAAATAACCAGTGAATGCAACCAAATGCTTACTAAAATTTCAGCTTGTCAATAACACTGCATTCTCACAAGAGTAAATTCTCTACAATAACAAATTATATAAACAACAATCAGAATGAGAAAATTTCATATCACAACCCGTAGGCCATATTCGATTAATACGACCCAGTGTTGCAGTTTCCGTGGCACACCAGTTTGCGAGGGACACATCGCTTCTGTGCATCCGTCAAAATCTAACAGCATCGTCACTAACCTTATAAATTTAATATAATGTTTTTGGTAAAGATGTTTTCTATATGTGTACCAAACGATTTGTGTCTAGGTGGTGTGGTTTTAGAGATATTTCACCGTTTCTGTATTTTCTGTATGAAGATTGCTCACGACCATTGCTAATGCCTTGAGGTTGATGGTATGCGTAGTGCAAAACATTAGTTTTATTCAAAATTAATAGAAATCAAGAACCGTAACCTTATAAATTTAATATAATGTTTTTGGTAAAGATGTTTTCTATATGTGTACCAAACGATTTGTTTCTAGGTGGTGTGGTTTTAGAGATATTTCACTTTTTCTGTATAAAGATTGGCTCACGGCCATTGACAATGCATTTGAATGTATGTATCCCTCGCAAACTGGTGTGCCGCGGAAACTGCAAAACCGGGCAACTCGGGTCATCAGAGTTGCTAGAATTTCAAATCGAACACCGCGAGTGGTTTGACAAAAACACATGGTGTGCAAAAAGTCTCAACCCCAGTAACCCAAGTCTTAGCTGGGGGTGGCTAGGAACGATGATGTCATATTTGCGCTGGTACTGACCTGTCAGATAACAGCTACCAGAACCAGTCCAACATGGGTTTTTTGGTAATAACCCAGATTAATTAAATGGAAATATAACTAAACTATGCAATCATAAAATACTTTAAATCCTATTTTGATGTAGTTATATCGGTTATTAAAAAAGAAAAAAAAGCTTTGGATTAAGCCACCATTTTTTCCACCCCGAGCGTGGAGAAGCGTATTCATTTATTCGATCTGAGTCTGTAGGATGTGCGCATGCGATAAAAAGTGACTCGGCTGACTCGAGTTGGTTTATCGAATACGCCCCTAGAGGGTATAAGGAGAATGGCATAATGCACATGTGTGGAGTGGGGTGGTTGGGGTTTACTAAAGGGTTGCAGTCACAAAAGAGACACATTGTCGGCGGATTGTATATTGCAACGCAGGGCAGGCAAGTACCCTTTCAACACCAATTTCCTAACCTCATCAGCCCACAACCACACCACCTGCCATGTTTGCCACCATGGCAGCACGCGTGGGGTGAGGCGGGGTGCGGTAGGTTGAGGTGGGGTGATGTGGGGTGTGGTGGGTTTAGGTGGGGTGTGGTGGGGTGAGGTGGACGTGGGGTGCGGTTAGGTGAGGTGGGATGGAGTGCAGTGGGGTGGTGTGGAGTGGGATGAGGTGGGTTGAGGTGGTTTGGTTAGTTTATTGTTTTACGTTCTAGCAACATCAAGTCATATTAGGAATGGTCGGGTGAGGTGGATTGAGGTGGGGTGGGGTGGGTTGGCTTGGGCTGGGGTCGGGTGGGGTGGCGTATGTTA
>CM059201.1:12569852-12612352 GCA_030323885.1 Branchipolynoe longqiensis
GTGTTCACCATTTGATGTATAAGCTAAATTTTACTGGCGGAAAGGGGGAGGGGGGGGGGGGGAATACCGAGATGGTGGGTATAAAGACAGTGTGTATATGTGTGTGTGTCTATATCAGTGTATATGTGTCTGTGTGTGTCTATATGTGTGTAGCGTACCCGACATACCATTACTACTACTAGTACCAGTACGTCACTGCCGTCCTCGATGTGACCTTAGATGTTGCTAGGGCGTAAAACCCTCCAAATAAGTCAAACTAGTAGTACTAGTACTAGACTGGGAAGTTGGGCACTCTCTGTTTAAAGCTGCATAGTCCGATGAAGTATCAAATTTTCAAAACCAAAACAATTATCTAGATTTGATTCTACATATCAAACTTAGATACTGGGGCACTTGTTAGACATTTCGGCATAAAAGGGAATACTGAGTCAATTTAAGAGAATCTGTTACTACTGAAGCCTAAGGTGTGAGAGTTTTGGCATGTTTGCCCAAACTAATTTTTAAATGTTTGCACTTCAAATATCTCAAAACTATGCAAAAAATAGGGACTAGGTAATATATATATTAGGGAATATATACTAACTTAAAGATGCATAGTTCGATGGTTTTGAATTTCTGAAATTTTCTGAGATGAATTACATTAGGTTCATCGTTATTATGTACCTTACTTTAGTTTGAAGTCAATTTTTTTTTAAATTGGCTAACTTTTGAGATATTTGAAGTGGAACCATGCAAAATTAATTGTGGCAAGCTTGTCAAAACTCTGACCCCATAGGCTTCTGCAGTAACAGGTTCTATTCAATAGCCTCAGTATTCCTTTCTGTGTGGCGACAAATGTTTAATAAGTGCATCAGTATCTAAGTTAGATATGTAGAATCAAATTTAGATAATTTTTTGGTTTTGAAAATTTGATATTTTCATCGGACTATGCAATCCTCGATACATCCTCGGTAGTTATACTATAACTAATACATTTATTTGTTGGGGTTGTATGCCTTAGCAACAGCTAAGGTAGACAATGTATGTATTACTATTACTAGTATTCGGGAATATATACTAAGTAATACATTCTCGGTAGTTGTACGATAAATAACACATTTGTTTGTTGGGGTTGTTTGCCCTAGCAACAGCTAAGGTAGACTACATATACCAGGGAATATATACTAAGTAATACATCCTCGATAGTTATACTATAAATAATACATTTGTTGTTGTTGTTTGTTGTTGTTTGACGTCCTACCAACATCTAAGGTCATATCAGGACGGATGCATTTGTTTGTTGGGGTTGTACGCCCTAGCAATAGCTATGGTAGACAATGTATATATATTTATGAATGCGTATATGCATATATATATATATATATATATCTATATATATCTATATATATATCTATATATATATATATGGGATTTGTTCACGCGAAATGATTCACACAGTAATCGGCCTGCGTTCGTCTCATGTGAATGGCAACAAGAATGCAAACACCCGAATCGCACAAGCTCGTTTGCCCCAGGGACAATCACCCCCCCCCCCTCACACCGCGTGACGTCACGAGCGTCCGCACCTACTTTGTTATAACGAGTCAGCCTCGTTTTCATGCCTAAGTGCAGAAGCTCGTGGCGCCCTCTGTGTGTGATATACAGCTCTACCCCGCTTAGCACTACCTATCTCGTTTAGCGCTGATATGCTTTAAAAAAAAATTGTACTTTCCCATCTTGTAGCCAATAGGAACATGCCAATCAGCTCTTTTCACCCTCAATGCACAATAGCTAACTTTAAATAATATATTTGTTTGTTGGGATTGTACACCCTAGCAACTAGTACAGCAACATAACCTGCTCAGTGGACCCATTTGCAGTTTGGGATATTTTCCTGTCCAACCAGTGGCCCACAACTGATTCATCAAAGGCTGTGTGTGGTATGGGCTGTCCTGTCTGTGGGAAAGTGCATATAAAAGACCCCTTGCTGCTTATTGGAAACGGAACTACCAAAAACAGGCCGTTTTAATAGCGCCGCTTAAGCAATGCTGCAGTCCTGCAGCCAGTGACCGCTAGCTCACGAACCCCCCCCCCCCCCCCCCCCCCCATAAGCAACTATCGGAAACGGTAGTCTTTGTGGCGGCAGCGGGTTTCCTTCAAAGAAATATGTCAGAATGACCATATTTTTTACGTCCAATAGCCGATGATAACAATCAATGTGTTCTAGAGGCGTCATTAAATAAAACAAACTTTTTACTTTTAGTCTTAGCAATTCAGCCAGCACTCTTAACCAATTCAGCCACCCCGTATGGTTGAGAAAGGTCAACCAGATTAAAAGGGCTGGTCTATGAAATATAACTGAAAAATGATTGAAGTTGGATTATTACCTCCAGAGGAGGGTTGTACCAAGCTATCAATTGCACTAAGCCAGCAACCGACATGAACCGCCTACCTGAGGCGACATGCTCAATCCTAACCACCTACCCAAAATAGTAATGTTGCCATCGAGTGACTGGGGTTTCACGTACTAGCAAAATCTAAAGAAATATCATTATGGGTAGCGACTTGTGGCAGGGCGCACTCCTGGCGGCTTTATAGTGCTGCCCAACTTAGATATCTGTTATTGGCACTATGAAATGATAGCAGTGCCACTGAGTCCAGTATTCCCTGACAATTGAACCAATCAGTTCTTTCCCTAACCTGGCGAAAGGCTAGTTAAATTAAATGAACACGTACATTCTTAATTTAAGATTCTTCACACACATCTTCATATTTACCCGCTACTTTTGATTTGAAAAACGTAATAAAGCATGCAGCTTAAAGCTGCATAGTCTGATGAAATATCAAATTTTCAAAACCAAACCAATTATCTAGATTTGATTTGACATATCTAACTTACATAGTGATGCACTTATTAAGCATTTGTTTCTGCGTATAAGGCAATACTGAGTCAATTTAACAGAACCTGTTAGTGTTACTGCAGAAGTCTATGGTGTCAGAGTTTTGGCAAGCTTGCCAAAACTAATTTTCCATGTTTGCACTCAAAATATCTAAAAAGTTTACCATTTAAAATAAAAGTAACTTTGAACTAATGTAAAGTAGATACTACTATTACTAGTGATCGATCTAATATATTTATCTCAGAAAAAATACAGAAATTCAAAACCATCGGACTATGCAACTTTAATACTATAATAGACTTTAAATGTTAAATCGACAGCAATCGCTGGTCGCCACCTTGGTTTCTTTTTGCATTCTCTCCCATATCACCAACTCTGCGCCAAAATAGATAAATACTGCACACTGGAATCACCAACCCCCACCATCCGCAGTTAATTTCTACTGAAGCAGTTTTTGCTCAGATTTAGACATAGCTGTGATTCACCTCGTACTGTGGGTAGGGGTGGATCTTTGACCTTGGACTGACCTTGATGAGGGAGAGTGCAGGGGTAAAGGAAATGAGCACATCAATTCTAAGAAGCAATATATATTCTTCACATACATCTTCATATATACCCGCTACTTTTGAATTGAACAAAAAAGAAATCATGTAGCTTAATACGACAATAGACTTTAAAAGTCAAATAGACAGCAATCTCTGGTCGCCATCTTGTCTTTTTGCATTCTCTCCCATTTCACCAACTATGTGTCAATATAGATAAACATTGCACACTGGAATCACCACCTCCACAGTTAATTTCTACTGAAGCAGTTTTTGCTCAGATTTAGACATAGCTGTGATTCACCTCCTACTGTGGGATCTTTGACCTTGGACTGACCATGACAAGGGACCAGCCTGGATAAATGAAATAAGCACATCAATTCCAAGAAGCAAAATATATTCTTCACATACATCTTCATATTTACCCGCTACTTAAAACACATAGCTTAGTTCTCATTCACCTCCTACTTTGACCTTGGACTGACCTTGACGAGGGAGAAGGTGGGGGGGGGGGTAAATGAAATGAGCGCATAAATTCTAAGAAGCAAAATATATTCTTCACGTGCATTTTCATATTTACCCCTTGTCATTCACCTCCTACTTTGACCTTGGACTGACCTTGACGAGGGAGAAGGCGAGGGGGGGGGGTAAATGAAATGAGCGCATAAATTCTAAGAAGCAAAATATATTCTTCACGTGCATTTTCATATTTACCCCTTGTCATTCACCTCCTACTTTGACATTGGACTGACCTTGACGAGGGAGAAGGCGGGCGAGCCGCGGCCGGACGAGGCGGCCGACGTGAAGCTGTCGTCGCTCATGGTGCAGGCGTCCCCGTGCCCGCCACATAGTGACCCGCCCGACAGGTCCAGCAGGCCCTGCTCGCCGTCAGAGTCACCCCCGACCAGCTTCGTCGGCGCCAGCCTGAGGCGGGGCGGGGGAAGGGGGAGGGCGGCGGGGAAGGGGGAGGGGGAAGGGAGAGGGAGGAAGGGGATGTGTGGGTGGTGAGCTGCGGGGACTGGGCGGTTAACTCATGTGGGAGTGGTTCTGAGTGAGTGTGGGAGTGAGTGAATGAATGAGTGTGAGTGAGAGAGTGTGTAACTGAGTTAGTGAGTGTGATAGTGAGTTAATGAGTGAGTGAGTGAGTGAGTGAATGAGGGTGTGAGTGAGAGAGCGTGTAACTGAGTTAGTGAGTGTGAGAGTGAGTTAATGAGTGAGTGTGTGAGTGAGTGTGTGAGTGAGTGAGTATGTGTGTGTGTGAGGATGGGGGTGAAGGGGTGTGGGGTCGGGAGAGAGTGAGGGAGAAGGAGAGGGGAGGGGTGTGAGAATGTGGGAAGGAAAGGGAAAGAAAGGGAAAGAGAGGGGAGAGAGGGAGAGGGGAGGGAGACGTTATAGAACTTCGAGGGGAGAGAGGGGAGAGAGGGGAAAGGGACAAACTGACAGGAGTGGCTCTAAGGGTGTGGCGGGAGTGGCATAGAGAGTGTGTGGTGTGAGTGGTTCTTTGAAATAAAGAATGTGGCTAGAGTGGCTCTGGGAGAGACTCTGGGACAGGGAGGAAGAGAGGAGAGAGAATATGTGTGACGGGAGTGGCTCAGGAAGAGTGTGTGACTGAATAGTCACTGTGGGTACACGCACGTATGTACAGCAAGAGATGAGTGGCTTTATGGCCACAGTGCCTGCATCTAGCGCATAGATAGGTAGATAGATAGGTAAATAGACAGATAGATAGGCAGATAAATAAGTAGATAGATGCAGATGGATATGTAGGTAAATGAATAGGTAGTGAGGTACAGAGATAGGTAGATAAATAGGTGGACAGATACAGATGGACAGGTAGATAGATACAGATGGATAGGTAGATAGATGCAGATGGATAAGGAGATAGATAGGGAGATCGATACAGATGGATAGGTAGATAGACACAAACAGACAGGTATATAAGATATATATATATATCAGATATAAATATGTAGATATAGATGTGTAGATATATAAATATAGATATATATGGGTATGTATAGATGGGGTATATATAGATAGATATATAGACAGATAGTTAGATATATGGATAGCGTGATCACTACGCACTGTGGTAGGTAAGTTCTACATCCCCTCTCACCGGTGTGAGTACGGGTGGAGGCGGTGGGCTGCTGCCGGCCGACGGGCGGTCAGGTCCCGGCGGTACACACACGGACGTGCGGCCTGTAGGCCTACGGGGGAAATACTCCGGGGCGCGGCGGGCGAGGCAGAGACTGTCCCCGCCACTGACGAACAGACGGTCAGAGTTTGCTGACAACAAAAGCTGGCTGCTACAATGTGTAAGCAGATATAATCCGATATTGGTCAATCAGTTCCACTAGTAATTAAGCTGTGCACACTGTAGGAAAGGATGGAGGTCACAAGAAGCCTGTTAGGTTCCACTGGAGGTGATGGTGGTGGTGGTGCTGATGGTGGTGGTGGTGGTGCTGATGGTGGTGGCGGTGCATGGCCGACTAGTCTCGGCTATTGACTGCCGTCACACTGCCACGCCCGCCCGCTTATACGCCCCCTGACACGGCCCACCCTCCCACCCTCCCACCTGGCCCGCCCGTTGATCCACCACCGCTCTCGCACCCTCCCCCGCACCCCCCCCCCCGGCCTGGCCGACCAATCAGAAGGCGCGAAAGCGTTCGCTGTCGGCTGCTGCGCGCAAGCCGCAAAATGGCGCGAAAAGGAGCTGGAGCCTGGAGCGCACCGAACGCATGCGCGTATAGTCCCCCCCCCCCCCCCCCCCCAGCACTCCCACAACACCCCCACTCCCCCACCCCATTGCCTGCTCGCCCCCACATCCCCCGCTGCATCTGCCCCACTCCCCCACCCTATTGCCTGCTTCCCCCTCCAGTTTCCCCTCCCATCCCCCTCCACCCCACCTCCCACTGCCCTCCCCCCACCCCCTGCCTGCCCCCCCCCCCCATCCCGCCCCCTCGGTCTCAGGAGAGTTGTGTGTATGTAGAGGGTGATGGGGGAGGGGGATGGGGGAAGGGAAGGGGAGGAGGGGGTAGGGGGTAGGGGGTAGGGGGTAGGGGGTAGGGGGTAGGGGGTAGGGGGAAGGGGGAAGGGAACTTCCGAATGTATCTAGGTGGGTGGGGTGGGGATGGTGGTATGTGAATATATGTGTGTTGGTGTGTATATTACATAGTCCGATGGTTTTGAGTTTCTGTCATATAAATATTATAGATTCATCATTGCACTTACTGTCTACTTTACTTCAGTTTGAAGTAACTTTCATCTTAAATGACTAACACTTGAGACATTTTAAATTAGTTTTGGCAAGCACACCAACAGTAGCGTAGGCTTCTGCAGTAACAGGCCCTATACAATTGACTCAGCATTCCCTTCTATGCAGAAACAAAGGCTTAATAAGTGCATCGGTGTATAACTTACTCTAACTAAGTTACATATGTAGAATCAAATCTATATAATTGTGCTTTTGAAATTTAACTACGCGGGAGCGTGTGCAGATGTGTGTGTTAATGGAAGGGCTGCGAGTATAGAAATTTAACTGGAGTTGTTTGTTGGGATTTTACATCCTGGCAACATCTAATACCCCTGTCACACTACGATGTAAGGAGGTAACGTAAGCCGATGTAGGTGACGTTTCGTCATTACGTTGAGGTACGTCGAGTTATGTCATGCTTACGTTAGACTGACGTCGATTTACGTCGAGTTACGTCAGGTTACGTCGAGGTTTTGGACATGTTGAAAACTTTCGACGTAGCTCGACGTGATGCTCTGACGTTCGGGTGACGTCACACTCACGTTACGCCGACGTGTGGGAGGGATGCGTCGGCTATGTTAGATCAACGGTGCATTACGTCATAGTGACGCACAGGGAGGAGGACTTTGCGGCTCACGCCGGCGACGTTGGACTGATGCCAGCCTCTCGGTTGGTCGACGTCGACTCACGTCGGGGAAAACGGTTGTGTCGGACGTGACAATGTTAAGCGATGCTAAGCGGCCGCTACTGTCATGCTAGGCTGACGTCGCGCGCTGGGGTTTCGCAAGCCTCACGTTTACATAAAAAATAATTCCTTTGACCTCTCGCATTGGCAATACGCTATACCGACGTCACGCTCATGTCAACTATGCGGCATTGACGTCCCGAATTTGCATATTATGACGAGATTTCCGACGTGTTAAATTTATTTTCACATTGTCCCTACGCTGGTGCGTTACGTCGTAGTGTGACAGGGCTATAAGGTAATATCACACCAGGTACCCACTTATGACAGTGCACACTTATGACATGATTCCCCACTCAGTCACATTATCCTGACACTGAACTAACCAGTCCTTGCCATCTCCTAGGCTAGGAAGCGACAAATACCAATTTTGTAAGTCATTGGTTTGACTCAACCGGGATTTGAACCACAGACCTTCCGCATGTAAAGTGGAATGCTGAGAAGTTAGACATTTAATTAGGTAGGAGGTTGTGTGGAAGACTGGAGCAGCAGATGAGTTAAAAGATCAATAGCTTTGAAGGTGTAACAGCAAGATGATGTGGCTCATCAGGGCACACTCTGACAAAGATGAGTAAGTGGCCAGTCACCTTGGAAAGGAAGGGGAACCTACCAAGTATTTACCCATAGTAAGCAATGGTAAGGATAACAATAGCCCGAACAACATTCTCCAAAATGTATAGAGTGTTAACATCAAGTAAGATATTAATACAAACAAGGAAGCGTATTCTTCAGTGTTATGTGTGGTCTACTCTAATGTATGGGGCAGAGACATGGACAATCTCTAAGAAAATGTACAAACGTTTAGCAGCATTTGAGATGTGGACTTATCGAAGGATGATGAAAATATCATGGACAAAGAAGATCACCAACAAAGAAGTTCTCAGAAAAATTAAAAATAAGAAAAGCTTGTTTGCCACTATACAGACAAAGAAACTTATTTATTTTGGCCACATCATTCGTCAGAGTTCAATATACCGTACATTGTTAGAAGGGAAGGTGAATAGCAGCAGAGGGAGAGGGAGACCAAGAACATCATGGTTTACAAATATTTTACAGTGGACAGGCTTGAATTATTCACATCTATCAGAACAGCACACCATCGGGACAAGTGGAGAACCATTGCATCCAACCCTCGACTAGAGGACGGAACTATTGATTGATTGATTGTGTGGATGTATGTGTGTGTGTTAATGGGAAGATTGGGAACTTAACTAGGTTTGTTTGTTGTTGTACGCCCTAGCAACATTTAAGGTCATATCAGGACGGGTACCGACTTGTGACAGTGCACACTCATGTCAACTTTATAGTGCTGCCCCACTGAGAGACCAGGCCGCCAGCACCATGACCTGAAACCCCACTCAGTCACATTATCCTGACACTGAGCCAACCAATCCTTGCCATATCCTAATAATGCTGAGTGCCTGGCTAGGAAGTGACAAGTATCAATTTTTACGTAATTGGTTTGACTTGACCAGGGTTCAAAGCCACACACCTATGGATTCGGATACCCCGATCTCCCAAAGCAGGAGACGGACGCTCAACTCATTCGGCTACCCCGTCTGGTTTTAACTAGGTGAGACAGTGTGTGGATTTTAACCACTGTACTGATAGTGATAACTTAGAAATTTAAGTTAATGGGAGGGTGTGTGTGTGTGTTACTGTTAGAGTTGTTTTAATATTTGCCTTAATTTTCTAGATAAATATATCAGATTGATCATTATTTTATAACCTAATAACAGTATTCATTATTCCGGAGTCACTTTGATGGGAAACAAACTTGTTAAAATTAAGTCTTTTAGCATGTTGAGCTGAAAGAACACCAAATAATTCTGGGGACTTACAAATTTAACTAGGGTGTGTGTGTGTGTTGTGGATATGGGTGTGGGGGGAGGGGGTAGGGGTGGAACTTGCAAATTTAACCTTTAACAGTTAGACTAGCATTTTACTGAGTGGCAAACCCATTATACAACTTAAATATTATAGACTATGTGTCCAGGAAGTATCCAAGACGAATAAAACTGATTAAAAGCCCAACCATGTCATGGGGGGACCTAGCAACTCACCATCGTCAGATGCTTAAAGTTGCACAGTCCGATGCTTTTGAGTTTTTGCTATTTTCTGAGGTAAATATATTATATTAATTGTTATAATCTACATTACTTTAGTTTGAAGTAACATTAATTTTAAATGGCTAAGTTTAGAGATATTTGACGTCAAAACATGCCAACATAATTTTGGCAAGCATGCCAAAACTCTGATACCATAGACTTCAGTAGTAAGGGTTTCTATTAATTGACTTATTATGCCCTTATATGCAGCAACAAATGCTTAATAAGTGCACCAGTGTCTAAGTTGAATATGTAGAATCAAATCTAGATAAGTGTGTAGTAGTCTGCACTGACCTCTCAGGCAAGGAGCTGCATAGACAGGTAGGCATGGGTAGTATGGTGATATCAGGGAGCCTAGGTGGTGTAATGGTTAGCACACTGGCCCAGAATGCAAAGAGATGTGGGTTCGAGTCCCGCTCTAGGCACAATATTTCCCATTTTCATCACCCCCATGACACTGGTGCCATAACCATGATCCTGTACAAGCTACGCGCTGTATAGTTGTTGAACCTACCCTGGGTATGTGTAAGTGCACTGCCTGTATGTATGTAATTGTAAGCATTAAAAGACTTACAATTCCAGGGGGACGAGTGTAGTGGTCTGCACTGACCTCTCAGGCATGGAGCCGCATAGACAGGTAGATGTGGGTAGTATGGTGATATCAGGGAGCCTAGGTGGTGTACTGGTAGCACACTGGCCCGGAATGCAAAGAGATGTGGGTTCGAGTCCCGCTCTACGCACAATATTTCCTATTTTCATCACCCCCATGACAAGTGTTTTGGTTTTGAAAAATTTGATGTTTTCATCGAACTATGCACCTTTAGCGTGTTCAAAGGAATCCTTACCCCCACCCCCCGCCGTCCGTTCCCCTTCGCCCAGCCATGCACTCGCACAAACACGCGCACACATTCACACATGCGTGCACACACACCCCTATCTAAGCTAACCGTACTGTACAGGCAATGCCAATGCCCTAAGCAAATACCGGAAGTAGTGGCATAATTGGTAGAGCGCATGCGTCCCGAGCGGAAGGTAGGAAGTTCGGTTCCTGGTCGAGTCAAACCAATGACTTATCAAATCGATGCTCGCCACTACCTAGCGTGGCGCTGGGCATTAATAGGATAGTAAAAGGACTGGTTTGCACACTGTCAGAATAGTGTGAGATATTGGGTTATGGTGCTGGTAGCCTGGTGTCCCACTCCCAGTGGTGCAGCACTATAAAGTCGCCATGAGTGCGCACTGTCACAAGGCGGTGCCCATCCTGATATGACCATAGATGTTGCTAGGACGTAATACAGCAAGGGGGAATGGCAGGGGAGGAGGAGGAGGAAAGGAGGGGATGGGGAGGGGGGAAGGGGCCTGTGGAGGAGAAGGGAGGGAAGAGGGGAAGGAGGAGGAGGAGGAGGGGAAGAAGAGGTGCTAGGACAGTGGCAAAGTATGGGAAGGGCAGGTATGAAGGTGAGGCACAGAAGGTAGTAGCCATATATAGGTAGCTAATCAGGCAGGCAGGTGAGGACTCAGAGGTCACAAATGAGGAGGCTGGTTGAGTAGGGAGAGGAACGGAGCAGACTGGGAACGAGCGCGTGGGTGGCTGAGCAGGTGTGTGCGTGTGTTGGGGTGGGGGTGAATGGGTGTGTGGTGGATGTGGGTGTGGGGTGGGTGTGTGTGGGGTATGGGGGGGGTAAGTGGGGGTGAGTGTGGGGGTGTAGGTATGTGTGTGTGGGTGTATGTGTGGATGTGGGGGTGTAGGTGTGGATGTGGGTGGGTGTGCGCGTGTGTGGGTGTGCGCATGTAGGTGTGTGTGTGAGAGTGAGTGTGTGTGTGGGTGTGGGTGTGGGTGTGTCGGGGCGGGTAAGTGTGTGTTGGGGTGAGTGTGGGGGTGTAGGTGTGTGTGTGGGTGTGGATGTGGGGGTGTAGGTGTGGATGTGGGTGGGTGTGCGTGTGTGGGTGGGTGTGAGTGTGTGTGTGAGTGTGTGTGGGTGTGGGTTAGTGTGGTGGCAAGGATTGCAGGCGAAGCACACTGGAGGATTACACCATGTTGTGTTTATCTCCAGAGAGTCGAGGATGGGGCGCTGTGTGTGTGGTGTGTGTGTGTGGTGGTGTGGTGGTGTGTGTGGTGGTGTGTGTGGTGGTGTGTGTGGTGGTGGTGCGTGTGGGTGTGGTGTAGGGCTGTGGGTGTGTGGTGGTGTGGTGGTGTGTGGTTGTGTGTGGTGGTGGTTTGTTTGTTGTTTTATGTCCTAGCAACATCTAAGGTCATATCACTCTGCATACCGACTTGTGACAGTGCACACTCATGGTGATTTATAGTGCTACCCCACTGGGAGACCAGGCCGCCAGCACCATGACCTGATATCCCACTCAGTCACATTATCCTGACACTGAGCTAACCAGTCCTTGCCCTATCCTAATAATGCCGAGCGCCTGGCTAGGAAGCAAGAAGTATACATTTTTAAGTCAT
This sequence comes from Branchipolynoe longqiensis, assembly GCA_030323885.1. Classification (NCBI taxonomy): domain Eukaryota; kingdom Metazoa; phylum Annelida; class Polychaeta; order Phyllodocida; family Polynoidae; genus Branchipolynoe; species Branchipolynoe longqiensis. Next base: position 12,581,841 of record CM059201.1, read on the forward strand.
TGGTTTGACTCGACCAGGGTTCGAACTCACGATCCTACGGTCTACCAACACGGGATACAGACGCTCTAACTCATTCGGATATCCTGTCTGGTCTGGTGGTGGTGTTGTGTGGTGGGGTAGGGGTGTGGTGGTGTAGTGGCCTGGTGGTGTGTGGTGGTGTGTGGTGGTGTGTGGTGGTGTAGGGGTGTGGTGGTGTGTGGTAGTGGTGTTTGTTGACTTCCGGTATTTGGAAGATGAGGTAAGAATATTGATAATAAGAAAAGAATTGTGTGTATTAATCAAATCTTACAGTGATTATGGGTTTTAGGTCGTTAGAACATTTAAAGTTTTAATTAGCTACCAAGACTGACTGGATCCTACGTGCGCGGTGGGTTATATGCACTGGGTGTGGGTGTGTGGTGGTGGTGTGGATGTGGTGTGGTGGTTTGGGGATGTGGTGTTGATGTGGTGTGTGGTGGTGGTGTGGTGTTGATGTGGTGGTGGTGTGGTGTGTGGTGTTGGTGGTGTGGATGTAGTGTTGTGGTGTGGGGATGTGGTGGTGTTGAAATGGTGATGGTATGGTGTGGTGTGTGGTGGTGGTGTGGAAGTAGTGTGGTGGTGTGGGTGGGTGGGGGTGGGGGTTGGGGGGGGCAGGGTGGGAGATGGGGGATGCGGTGTCCGGGAAGTGTAAGATGTGTCCTGCTGTGAGATGGTTGCTCAACGTGCACGAGGGGAGTTGGCCGGCTACAGATAAATAAACAAATAAATAAAGATCAACACTAAAATAAAATCGCCAATATCTTATTAAAAGTATACACCATTACCTCGAAGGAGTCGACCTGTTTCTAGAGAGAGAGAGAGGGGGGGGGGAGAGATAGGGGGAGAGAGAGGGAGGGAGGGAGAGAGAGAGAGAGGGAGGGAGGGAGAGAGAGAGAGAGAGCAAGATAGCTGCGATATATCTATATAATCTTTATAATCACCAATGTAATTTTTCTTAGCTAAACAACAATAGGAATTTATTAGTACACCGGGCCCGTGACGAGCTTTTAAACACGTCCATATGCCACCCCCACCGCACCCCCACTCCACCCACACCCACACCCAACAGGACTAGCCCTAGCGGGTGGCCAAGAAGGTTGGTGGGGATGAGTGTGTGTGTGGGGGGGGGGGGGTCTTTGGGCTCTTCGCTTATCTGACCACTGGTCACTTCCTTATCAGCAGGCCACGACGCTGGCGCCCCCTAGTGGGCACCCCCGCGCCCACCCCCCGCACCTACAGCGCCCCCCGCGGCGAACGCCGTCGTTAGCGTCTCAATAAAAAAAGGCGCGTTCTCATCGCGGGGACCTGCGTCCGATGCGCTCGCAGCCGACCCTCCGACATCCGGGTCCCTCGTGAGGACAACACACTTTTGTCTTTTCATGAAGATGTATACTGCCTATCATGGATAAGTCTCAATAATCTTGTTTTCACCATTAGACAGTTGGTCGATAGAAAACCTGAGCCTACACTTTTACCGACCCAAGGGATTTTTAACCTCACACACCACATAGCCATGATATGAGTTATTTTTGCACACGCCTTAAAGTTAAAGCTGCATAGTTCGATGGAGCATCAAATTTCCAAAGCCAAAACAATTATCTAGATTTGATTCTGCATATCTAACTTAGATATTGATGCACTTATTAAGCATTTGTTGCCAAGCGTAAGGGCATATTGAGCCAAATTAATAAAAAAAAACTGTTTCTGCAGGAGTCTATGGTGTCGAGAGTTTTGGAGGGCATGCCAAGATCATTTTCACATGTTGGCACTTAAAATATCTCAAAAGATAGCCATTTAAAATCAAAAGTACTTTAAACTAAAGTAAGGTAGATTATAATAATGAATTTAATACTCAGAAAAATAACAGAAACTCAAAGCCATTGGATTCTGCAACTTAAAACTTGCACAATCCAAGAAAACTAACTAGAAGTATAACATGGTCGAAACCAAACCAGTTGCCTAAATTTGATTCGACCGCTCCATCTTGGATAGTTTACTTGTTAGTTGGACCGGGCGTGGTGGCCTCGCATGTGGACGGTCGGGAGTTTGGTTCCCGGTCGAGTCAAACCAATGACTTTAAAATTGGTACTTGTTGCTTCCTAGCCTGGCGCTTGGCATTAATAGGATAGGGCAAGGACTGGTTAGCTCAGTGTCATGATAATGTGACTGAGTAGGACATCAGCTCATGGTGCCGGTGGCCTGATTTCCCAGTAGGGCAGCACTATAGTTGCCATGAGTGCGCACTGTCACAAGTTGGTGACCTTAGATGTTGCTAGGACGTAAAACAACAACAAAACAAACAAACAAACTTGTTAGTTGGAGTTTTACGTTCTGGCAACACCTAATGTCATATCAGGGCCGGTACCAACTTGTGACAGTGCCCAGCATGTTGGTGTACAGGCAATGATATTTGATATATCAGATTGGGAATCCATGTGGCCATGTCCATAACCCAGTTGCTATATACATTTTTTGTATGTTTGTTTAGCAGCCTTGTACACGAGAAAAGGCTGGAGGAGTAACCAGAGACAAACTAGATTTATATTGATTGCACAATCACAACATAATTATTTAGCGTATTACAATAGCCATAATACAAACTACTCCAAACTGAACTAAAGTTTGGTTGGTTGTTGGTGTTTTACGTCCTGGCAACATCTAAGGTCATATCAGGACGGGTACTGACTAGTGACAGTGCGCCCTCATGCCGACTTTATAGTGCTGCCCAATGGGAAAATCAGGCCTCCAGCACCATGACCTAGTACTAGTAGTAGTAGTATTGCACCAAGGAACCGAACTCCCAATTTCCCGCACAGGAGGCATGCGCTCTACTGATTCGACCACCGCGCCCGGTGTGGGAGTAACTAGAGACAAACTAGATCTAGAAGAGTTCACAACCCCCCCCCCCCCCAATATATATATCATTTGAGCGGTTAGTGACGAAGTAGGTCCGTGTGGTTTGGAGCCGGAAGGGGGCGCCAGAGGTCAGAACAGGGAACTTTGAGAAGGTTGGTAGAACCTCTGTTAATTTACATTTTCATAATTATTATATATCATATATATATAATATATAAGCCATATGATACAGTCACTCCCCCACCTTATAACCCCCCACAACCCCTGCCGTACACACACATACACATTCACACACACGCGCACGCGCGGCATCGGGCAGGGTTCGTCAGATGCGGGTTTAATGTTGACTTTGTTGGTGCCAATCAACGACCCCCTGTAGCTCATGCACCATTCTGCTGGCAGTAAAGCACACATGAATCCACAACCAGCAGACACTTAACCAGGCCTAACCCACCTCCACCACCTCCACCACCACCACCACCACCACCTCCACCACCACTACCACCACCACAACCTCCACTACCACCACCACAACCTCCACCACCACCACATCGCCCCTCTACCACCACCTCCACCACCACCACCATATCCCCCCTCCACCACCACATCACCACCACCACCACCACCACCACCACCACATCGTCTCTCCACCACCACCTCCACCACTACCACCACATCGCCCCTCTACCACCACCTCCACCACTACCACCACATCGCCCCATCACCACCACCTCCCCCCCACCACCTTCCCAATACCACCATCACCCCCCCCCCCCCCCATACCACGACAACCTCCTCACTACTACCATGACAACCATCTCCCCAATACCACCACGACCACCCCAACCACTTCGCCCGTCCACCACGACCACCTCCCCAATACTACCACCTCCATCACCACGTCCCCAATAGACTACATCACCGTTCCAGCCACGCGATGCATTGTGGGATGTGTCAGAGCAAAACAAACCCACAAGAAGCACATGGCACATGCTAATTACACTGGGTGCAGTTATGAAATGTGCTAGTTTCAGCTCATCTCAGCTCTTGTTTGAAACATAGAACGCCAACTAAAAAATATATATATATAATAAATCAAGATATTAATCTTTTATCCAGCATTGCATTTACATCAATATAATCAGCACTTCTTATGCCATGTGCATTTAGATTTAGACAAATCTGGGCACTCAGACTAGTGTTAGAGCCATAGCCAGAGTCAGTTTTACTTATTCTATTCATGTTTTTATTTATATTCTATGGTTAATGACATTTGTAGAAATCGAAAATGAGTAGGGTTAATCAGATATTGGTTATATATTTCTTTGAAACAAGTTTTTGTTGACACATTTGACATTTTAATATTTAGAACAAGAATTACTTATGTCCAATCAATGGTGATGTAATCAGCCTGTAAAGTGACTGAAATTGTATGTTTCTTAGCTCAAAATGCTTAATTATGGAGAGTTGTGTCTTAAACATATTCATTATATTATTATATTGCATCCTTCCGTCCATGTTTGTGCCAAATTGTTATGTATTTCTATTAATTTTGAATAAAATGGAAGGTTTGCCCTACGTCATTTGGCACCAATGCCGTTTTCAGCGCATGCACACTCGGAACCGTGATCTCGTCTATACCATCACCACCACCAACACCACCACCTTCACCACTATCACTACCTCACCACAACTACCATTGCCTCACCGCCACCACCACCACCACCTCCACCACCACATCACCCCACCATCACCACCACATCACCCCTCCACCATCATCACCACCACCTCCACCACCACGACTACCCTCACTACCTCCACCAGGTCAAGTACTTCATAACAATGAACATAATATATTTATTTTTAAAAGATGGCAGAAATAGAAAACCATTGAACTATGCAACGTTGCGCCAGTTCACACTAACTCCTTAACTATTGCGTTGTTGGAGTTTTACGTCATGTCAACATCTAAGGTCATATCAGGACGGGTACCGACTTGTGACAGTGTGCACTCATGGTGACTTTATAGTGCTGCCCCACTGGGAAATCAGGCCCTATCCTATTAATGCTGAGTGCCTAGGTAGGAAGCAACAAGTATCAATTTTATAAGTCATTGGTTTGACTCGATCGGGAACCGAACTCCCGATCTTCCGCACGCGAAGCCCACGCTCTACCAATTCGACCAGGTGCTTAGCTATTGCAAAAGAAAAGCGGCTCCACCTTAAAGCTGCATAGTCTGATGAAGCATCAACTTTTCAAAACCAAAATAATTATATAGATTTGACTCTACATAGCTAACTTACATATTGATGCACATATTAAGCATTTATTGCCACATAGAAGGGAACACTTAGACAATTTGATAGAACCTGTTACTGTTCAAGCCTATGGTGTCAGAGTTTTGGTGTGCTTGTCAAAAGTAAGTTTGCATGTTTGAATTTCAAATATCTCAAAACTTATCCATTTCAAATCAAAGTTACTTCAACCTGAAATAAGGTCGATTACAACGATCAATTTAATATATTTATCTCAGAAAAATTACCAAAATGCAAAACCATCGGACTATGCAACTTAAAATTAAAGTCCATTATAACAAAGGGCGTAATGTGTTTATCTCAGTATATGGCAGACACTAAAAATCGGACTATGCAACTTCAACTTTCAAATCGTAATGGATTGAACGGGGTAGCAATTAATGTGCTTAGGTGTTTTACCATTTTTAAACCGGAATAAAAACAAAAGGCACGATATCGCACCCGCCCCGATCTGGTAAATAATATTGACCTTTGACCTTTCATCTCTTATGACGATGTTATCTTAAGCAGCACCTTTCATCATATCCCCGGCGCAAATGGGGATTTGGGAAACCCGCTCAAACAATTGAGCCTGGAGGGTGAGGGAGGGAGAGGAGGGGGGAGGGGAGGGGGAATGGGAGAAAGGGGGAAGCGGGGAAGGGGTGATAAGGGTGGATATGGGGATACGGGGTGGGGAGGGGGATAAGGGGGGTAAGGGGGGTAGGGGAGGGGGATAAGGGGTGGGGGAGGGGGGTAAGGGTGGGGGGATAAGGGGAGGGGGAGGGGGATAAGGGGCGGGGGAGTCGGGAGGGGTGGGGGGAGGGGAGAAGTGGGGATGGGTGGGGTGGGGAGGGGAGGGGAGGGGAAGGGAGGGGGAGATGAAACTAACTGAATGGTGCTATCTAAATAAGATAACTATAAATAGCAATAAATCGAAGACGGTGCTATTCGGTACCAGACTTACCGGTAACAACAAAATAAAATGTCTCCTGGGAAACAACGAGTTAGAACAGGTAGACAACTACCGATATCTGGGAGTGGACCTGGACAGGCACTTAAACTATGACCTTTGCATAACAGACACTATCAAAAAAGCAAACCATAAAATATGGCTACTGGCAAAACTAAGGTACTACATGACTGAAAGCATGGCAATCACAATATATAAAGGAATGATCCTTCCCTACTTCGACTACGGTGATGTAGTATACATGGGGGGGGGGGGGGGGGAAGTACCAAACTACTCAACAAACTACAAGTGGTACAAAAAAACTAACATAGGCTATTACTAACAACCAAAATTGCAGAAGGCTGACCCGAGCAGACACAGGTAAACATTCCTGGGCAAAGGAACAGATCAAGACAGCACCACAGCTGTCCAGCGTGTGTGATGATGTGTGTGTGGGGCGGGGAGTTGTGTGTGGGTGAAGGGGAAGGAGGGGGAGGGTATGCCTGTGTGATGATGATGATGTGTGTGTGGGGGGGGGGGGGGAGTTGTGTGTGGGTGAAGGGGAAGGAGGGGGAGTCGGGGGAGGGTATACCTGTGTGATGATGTGTGTGTAGGGGTGGGGGGAGGTGTGTGGGTGAAGGGGAAGGAGAGGGGGGCGGGGGGAGGGAGAGTGCGTATGCGTGTGTGTGTGGTGGGGGGGGGGGGAGTTGTGTGGGTGAAGGGGAAGGAGGGGGAGGGAGGGAGCGTATGCGTGTGTGTGGTGGGGGGGGGGGGGGAGTTGTGTGGGGGTGAAGTGCAAGGTGTGGGGGGAGTTAATGCCTTACGTCAATAACTTCGGATTAGGGCGCTCTGTAACTGCTGGACGTAAACTGTGATTTAGGCGAGGTACTTAAAATCTGTATGCCTATATATAGGACACTATATTACTGCACCCAATGAAACAAACTATAGTATATATACTACATAGGACACATTTCTAAATTCTATATCAGATTATCACTGTCTCCCAATAAAACAAATATATACAGTAAAACCTCTCTAAATCGACCGACCTTGGGACCGACTTTAAGTGATCGATTTGAAGGAGGTGGTCGATTTAGGGAGTTAGAATTTGGTGGGGGTGGTCGGTTAGAGAGGTTTTCAGTAAAACCTATCTAACTGACCACCTCCACGGGTCAAGCACTCCCCTATATCGATCACTTTATTTGGGTCCCAAACGATCGCCCATACAATACCATTGTAATGATACCAAAAAAACAATCCTTAAACCTCCCATCTCTCTAAATCGGTCGGTCGATTTAGAGAGGGTTTACTGTATATACAAATGCATATATACATGTATATATGCATATATATACATATGTAGTAGTCTGCACTGACCTCTCAGGCAAGGAGCCGCAAAGACAGGTAGGTGTGGGTAGTGTGGTGACATCAGGGAGCCTAGGTGGTGTAATGGTTAGCACACTTGCCTGGAATGCAAAGAGATGTGGGTTCAAGTCCCGCTCTAGGCACAATATTTCCCGTTTGCATCACCCCACATGACACTGGATCCATGACCAGGATCCTGTACAAGCTACGCGCTGTATATATATTGAACCTACCCTGTGTATGTATATGTATGTGTAAGTGCTTTGCCTGTATGTATGTAATTGTAAGCATTAAATTCCAAGGGGACAAGTGTAGTAGTCTGCACTGACCTCCCAAGCAAGGTTTGGGTAGTTTGGTGACATCAGGGAGCATAGGTAGTGTAATGGTTAAAACACTGGCCCAGAATGCAAAGAGATGTGGGTTCGAGTCCCGCTCTAGACACAATATTTCCCATTTGCATCACCCCACCCCCATGACACATACTTAGGGCATATTTGTATATCACTGTCCACCAATAAAGCGATGTGGGTTCGAGTCCCGCTCTAGGCGCAATATTTCCCATTTGCATCAACCCCCCCATGACACATACTTAGGGCACATTTCTATATCACTGTCCACCAATAAAGCAAACTGCATAAATCAGGGATGAAAGTGGTCTCTGGGGAAAAAAGCGGAAATGCGGATATTCTCCCATAGGTTTAGCATTGTCAGGGAATCGCGGAAAAATAGCGGAATTCAGGTTTCAACTAGCCTTGTTGTGCTTGCATTATCACCCATATCTAACACTTTCTTGCTTACATTTTATGTTCTAACTACATCTAATGTCATATAAGAACGGGATTCGAACCACCCAACTGTTGTCATATACATCCCATCTTTTGGAATTTTGTTTAACATTAATTGGTGAATATAATAAATCCCGGAAATCCGCGAAACCACGGAGGTCTTTCATCTCTGATAAATAAGGTGGTGGTTCCAGCACACTGTGTATATTAATTAATGAAACGTTGAGAAATTGGGAGAGAATACAAAAAGACAACAACCCCAAAACCAACCATGGAGGCCACAGAAAGATCTCGATTTCATGGTTATAAGTTCATTAATGTACATGACTTAATAGTAATACATTATTCACCCCAACAGTAGCATGCTACTCAGTCACATTATCCTGACACTGAGCCAACCAGTCTTTGCCCTATCCTATTGATGCCGAGTGCCAAGCAAGGAGAAGTAACAAGTATTAATTTGTAAATCATTGGTTTAACTCGAAAAGGGTTCGAAATTGTGTGTTTTCTGGAATGGGGGGGGGGGGGGGGGAGAGAAGAGGTGGGGGAGGGGGAGATGTGCTTAGGAGAAAACGCAGCCACCTCCCTGTCTACTACAGCCAACATTTCTTTTCTTATTTTCTAGCATTAATAGGATAGGACAACAACTGGTTAGCTCAGTGTCAGAATAATGGGACCGAATTGGATATTGGGTGGTGGTGCTGGTGGCCTGATTTCCCAGTAGGGCAGCACTATAAAGTTGCCATGAGTGCGCACTGTCACAAGTCGATACCATCCTGATATGACCTTACATCTTGCCAGGACATAAAACTCCAACAACCAACAATCAAAAGCCGCCCATTTTTAAAAGCAGCATTCACAGCCCTTCCTGCGTACTCCCTTTGATGACGGGTCACGTGTGACTTGTTCGCGGGCCTGCCACCAGGGGGCCGCAGAAGCAGCACCAGCGCCAGCAGCGGCGGCAAACACCCTAGTGGCGGAAACTGGAACTAACACGCGCTAAATAGGTAACCTGCCGCCTTTGCACCTGAGTGTGCAACCATCACAGCCGGCGCACACACGGGGGACAAGCGCAGTCCATTCACACCTCCTGAGAGGAGAGTTCACACCTCGAGTGGGGACCAGAGGGGATGGCCAAATGAGTTGAGCGTGCGTCTCCCGTTTTGGTAGATCGTGGGATTCAAACCCACGGTTTCGAACCCTACTTTTCACTTCCTATCCTGGCACTCAGCATTATTAGGATAGGGTAAGGAGCAGTGGAATAAGGAAGACCAATCGTCTGCGACTGAGTTGGATATTAGGTTATGGTGCTGGCAGCCTCGTCTCCCAGTGGGGCAGCACTATAAAGTCATAATGAGTGTGCAGTCACAGCTGGTACCTGTCATGATATGACCTTAGATGTTACCCGGATATAAAACCCCAACAACAAACCAACCTAGATTGGGTCCCAGTGGGTGATGTTAAAGCTGCATAGTCCGATGAAATATCAAATTTTCAAAACCAAATCAATTATCTAGATTTGATTTTACATTTCTAACTTAGATTGATTGATTGATTGGTGGTTGCTTTACGCCATGTCGGAAGCATAGGCCATATTCACGGTGAGAAATGTTTGTTTTTTGTTCAAACCATCGCTTTTACATGTAAAAGCAGACAATCAATTATGTGCCAATAGACACTCATTAAATTAGAAAGCTCACAATCATATATTTGTGGTCAAGGGAAACAAATTCCCATAGAAAAAGAAAAGTTTTATTAATAATTGATAGAATCTATTTAGTAAACTATATGAGGTGGTACAGTCCAGCTGCCCTCACAAAGGCTAAAATGTTTTCCTGTTTTACCTTAGTAAAAAGGTCATGCATACTGTCTGCAGTGTAGAACTGTTGGCGCAGGGCCAACAAATCAAAGTAACTTAGTAAAATGTATTTGAGTGTCAACTTAGATGCTGGTGCAGTTATTAAGCATTTGTTACTGCATAGAAGGCACTACTGAGTCAATTTAACAGAACCTGTTACTACAGAAGTCTATGGTGTCAGAGTTTTGGCAAGCTTGCCAAAACTAATTTTCCATGTTTGCACTCAAAATATCTCAAAAGTTTACCATTCATAATAAAAGTAACTTTGAACTAATGTAAAGTAGATACTAGTGATCGATCTAATATATTTATCTCAGAAAAAATACAGAAATTCAAAACCATCGGACTATGCAACTTTAAGAGCGCAGTGAGCAGAAGTTGTTTGTACCATCTCGTAGGTTAGTTACTCATGACTGTCATATTAAAGTTGCATAGTCCGATGGCTTTGAGTTTCTATCATTTTCTGAGATAAATATATTAGGTTGGTCATTATTATCTACCTTACACTAGCTTGAATTAACTTCGATTTAAATGGCTAACATTGTGGAGATATTTGAAGTGTAAACATGCAAAGTTAATTTGAGCATGCTTGCCAAAACTCGATCTCACAGACTTCAGCAGTGACAGGTTCAATTAAATTGACTTAGTATGCCATTTTATATAGCAACAAATACCTTTTAAGTGCACAAGTATCTAAGTTGGATATGCAAGTTCAAACCAAGGTAAGGGGTTTTGCTTTCAAAAAGCTTATGCTTTTATCGGACTATGCAGCTTTTATACACGAGATGGCAACAGGATCATATTAGTTACAAGGTCCGTACGGGGCCTGTAAGTCTTGAACTTCATTTGCCCCATTTCATAGACTTGAAATTAACCTAATTTTGGGTAATTAATATTAAAAAGCCTTGAATTCCATTACACTGTCCTGCCTGATCTAAATTAGTCTGAAATCACCATTGTTTTGTTTTCTCCCTGAAATCCAAATGAAAGTAGCCTTGAATTCCTATCAAAAACAGACTTGAATCCCATATCATCACATGCATACGGTCCCTGTAGATATAACTGGTAATGTAGTGTGTATCCAATAGAAGGTTTTTACTCGTTTAAATATATTTGATGGCATGATCATATTAATACATATCTATTGTCGTTAATAGTGACTATTTATCTATGGTCATTGTAATTACTAACCTATTGTCAGTGCCAATACTTACCTGTTGCCATTAATCATTTCTTGTAATTACTTATCTCTTATCATTACTTATCTAGTGTCATTGCCATTACTTATTAATTATATATTATTGATATTACTGTACATATTATTATTACATATCTAGTGTCATTGCCATTACATAAGTATTGCCATTACTTATCTATTGTTATTGGAAGTCCTGTATGTATTGCTATTACTTATCTAGTGTCATTGCCATTACTTATACATGCATATTGTCATTACCATTACTTATCAATTGTAATTACTTATCTAGTGTCATTATTTATCTATTGTTATTGCCAGTACTGTATGTATCGCTATTACCATTACTTATATATCATAATTACTTATCTAGTGTCATTACTTATCTACTGTTATTGGCAGTACTGTAGGTATTGCTATTACTTACCTAGTCTCATTACTTATCTAGTGTCATTGCCATTACTTATACATGTATATTGTCATTACCATTACTTATATATCGTAATTACTTATCTACTGTCATTACTTATCTAGTGTCATTGCCATTACTTTTACATGTATATTGTCATTACCATTACTTATATATTGTAATTACTTATCTAGTGTCCTTACGTATCTACTGTTATTGGCAGTACTGTATGTATCGCTATTACTTATCTAGTCTCATTACTTATCTAGTGTCATTGCCATTACTTCTACATGTATATTGTCATTGCCAGTACTTATCTAGTGTCATTGACAGTAGGCCCCTACTGTATGTATTGCCATTACTTATATATTCTAATGCGCTAGTATTAAATTATACAGTGATTATTGGATACTAGAGGTGTCATGTCAAACAATGGCAAGGCCCTCCTGCACCCAGGCACCACCGTGTACTACAGCCAAAATATAAATTATAAGCACAGTGCAACCTTAAAGGCCCTGTCACACCTCACCGGATTGGGGGAAACGGACAGAAACCGAACAAAGTCCATTTTGTGTCCGTACAAGTTTTGAACATGCACAAAACTAGGAATGGATGCCGCCGGACATACGTCTATGGTTCTTGTCCGGCTTGAGTTTGTTTCGTCCATTGGCTATCTGTTCATGTCCGTTCGTCCAGCGGCCATTGACTCGATAGCGCAACATTTTGACACATTTTAATACATTTTGATACTTATCACCACCGGACTAGACAATTCTGTCCGTTGCTCAATCCGGTGAGGTGTGACAGCCGCTTAAATGGGGCAATGCAACGCGTCCATGTCGGTAGTTCTTTATTAAGTTGATGAGAGCGTGGCTTCACACATCTACGATTAGGCCTACACACACGATGAGTAGTAGTGATGGTGAACAGGCGCTGTTGTCACATGACCGGTCGTGACGTCATCTGCACCCCTCCACCTGGGATCCTTGGCCAGTGTAGGCCTACTACATAACGATATGACAGAACCATTTTGGACACAAAAATTACACCCACTCCCCTAATTATCGCCCACTTAAGGGGGTATCAACACTTTACTTATTCACAACTATCATGATCAAATATTGTTTGTTTGTTGGAGTCTTACGTCGTAGCAACATCTACGGTCATATCAGGATGGGTACCGACTTGTGACAGTGCACACTTATAGCAACGTTATAGTGCTGCCCCACTGGGTAACTATGCTGTTGGCAGCATGACCCAATATCCCACACAGGCACATTATCCTGAGTTAACCAGTCCTTTCCATATCTTAATAATGCTGAGTGGCAGGCTAGAAAGCGACAAGTATCAATTTGGTAAGTCATTGGCCTATATTACTATGTATATGATACTTCTATATATGAAAATACAAACATATATATATATATATGCATGCACACACATACATACCTACATTGCCCACTCACACAACCTCGTGACTCATAACCTACACACGCGATGCCCCACACCCCGTCCCGACCAGACGGGATGGCCGAATGAGTTCAGCGTCCGTCTTCCATTTTGGTAGATTGTGGGATTCGAATTCACTGGTTCGAACCCTGGTCGAGTCAAACCAATGACTTAAAAATTGACAATTGTCGCTTCCTAGCCAGGTTCTTGGCATTATTAGGATAGGGCAATGACTGGTTTGCTCAGTGTCAGGATAATGTGACCGAGTCAGATATCAGGTCATTGTGCTGGTGGCCTGATCTACCACTGTACCAGTGGGGCATCATTATAAAGTTGCCATGAGAATGCACTGTCACAAGTCGATGTTGCCAGGACATAAAACCCCAACAACCAACCAACCTGAAATGACCTTAGATGTTGCCAGGATGTAAACCAACAACCAACCAATCAACCAGCTATGACCTTAGATGTTGCCAGGACGTAAACCTCCAACCAACCAACCAACTTGATATGGCCTTAGATGTTGCCAGGACGTAAACCTCCAACAACCAACCAACCAACCTGATATGCCCTTAGATGTTGCCAGGACGTAAACCCCCAACAACCAACCAAACTGATATGGCCTTAGATGTTGCCAGAATGTAAAACTCCAACAACCAACCAACCAACCTGATGACCTTACATGTTGCCACGACGTACAACTCCAACAACCAACCAACCAGCCTGATATGACCTTAGATGTTGCCAGGACGTACAACTCCAACAACCAACCAACCACGGCCCCTCCCTCGGGACAGCCGGCCGACAGGTGGCGGCACCTGGGTGCAGCCCGGCAGGGGGCGCATTGTGCTGTGGGTGGGGGGGGGGGGGGGGGGGTGAGGGAGGACATGCAGGTACACCAGGCCCTCGAGCTGGTTCCCGTCACACTGGTCTCACACACAGGCACAGGTCACCACCAGGTGCGACCAGGCGCGGTGGCCGAATCGGTAGAGCGCGGGCCTCGCATGCGGGAGATCAGGAGCTCAATTCCCAGTCGAGTCCAACCAATGACATATTTATAAATCAAATTGATACTTGTCGCTTCCTAGCATTGCGCTCGGCATTATTAGCATAGGGAAAGGACTGGTGGTTAGCTCGGGGTCAGGATAATGTCCTGATAAAGGCGGTGATATGACCTTAGATGTTGCCAGGACATAAAACTCCAACAACCAACTACCACCAGGGGGCCATATGCATGGGTCGGCGTTACCGAGCCAAAACGGTGTTTGGCGGGAATCCCCCGTTTAGCGGCGAAAAGTGGCATGCAAGAGTAAGTGATAGGCCTAACACCACAAGCTTAAACTAGGTTAAGCTAAACCAGATACATAGCAGGTTCACAGGCGGTGTTAGGTATCGATTAGGCCCAAATCTATTCAATGCTATCATATTTTACAGAATTACATATGCAATAAGTGAAATTTCATCAAATTAACCCTAAATTCGAAGCGATATTAACACCGCAGCTACATCGGCAGCGATATTAATATTGTCGAATCGACGAATGTATACAAAACAAATAGCGGTGCTCGCCGGAAACAGGCTCAGCAATAATAAGGCTGCTGGTTCCCGGCCGCCGAATCGGCGGCGATATTGTGCAATACCGGTGCTCGCCGGCAACAGGCTCACCAATAACAAGGCTTGCTGGTTCCTGGTGGGTGGAGAAGGCAAGAGATTTCCCAAATCTATAAATAAATTCACGTTTAGCTATAATGAAAGTGTTAGGCGCATCTACATACCGCTTGACATAATTCCCGACCTCGGTGATAGCTAAACGGTGTCAGGCTTTAACACCAAATGTCGCTAACACCGCATCATGCATATGGCCCCTGGTTTGCCGCTGGTACCCTCGCGCCCGTATGCGTGTGTGTTTGTTTCATTTGACTGTCCCTCGGATAATAGTACACCTGTTATGTGAGGACAACACTGGTCTGGTTGCAGAGTATGATATAAATATATATGTTGCACAATCTATTATTGCATGGGCATTAGTGTGTTTTATAATCTGTTATATGAATATAAAATTACTGATAATTCACACACATATATAATATATACATATAATTATCTATGCTGTATAATGTATTATGTGAATATCAAATAATGACCTAATCAGCCCTGCTGATATATTTTATTTCTAACTACAGTCTATGTCCGTCCTGCTATGTCCTTAGATGTTGTTAGGACGTAAAAAAACCCACCAAAACAAACAAAACAGTGTATGTTCTTACCACTGGCGCCACCTACGAATGCCTTTCTTAAAGCTGCATAGTCCGATAAAAGTATCAGATTTTCAAAGCCAAAACATTTATCTAGAATTGATCCTACATATCTAACTTAGATACTGGTGCACTTATTAATAAGCATTCGTTGCTGGTTAGACGGGGATACGGAGGCAATTTAATAGAATCTGTTACTGCTGAAGCCTACAAGCTTGCCAACATTAATGGCATGTTTGCACTTCAAATATCTACTAAAGTTAATCATTTTAATTAAAAGTTGCTTTAAATATAAGTAAGGTACTTTATAACAATCAACCTAATATATTTATCCCAGGAAATGACAGAAACTAAAAATCATCGGACTATGCAACATTAATATTTCGCTGTCCTACAATTCCCAATTCGCATATAATGTACACACATACACATATGCATATATATATTTATTTATATATGGACACACATATATTATACAGGCATATTCATAATGATAGCAATGTTAGAAGATGCATATTAGTATTGCACAACTTGGATCCTGGTGAAACTGCAAGCAGAACATATCACACTTAATTGTACGTGATAATAAAGAGTACATTACCACGTCAGATTCATTATCGTCTGAACATTTTTTTTTTTTAAGGGTAACCAGAATAAACATAACAAATTTGAAAAAACTGAGTTGTCACGCAGTAGGTGTGTGATTAGGGTGTGTGAGGGGGGGGGGGGGGGGGAGGGGGGGGGGAGAGGGGGGGGGGGGAGAGAGGTGAGAAGGGAGGAGAGGAGGAGCGAGGGAGGGAGGGAGGGAGGAGAGGGGGAGGAATGAGGGAGACTAAGGAGGAGAGGAGAGAGGGAGGAGGGAGGAGAGAGGAAGGGAGGAGGAAGAGGGAGGGAGGAGGGAGGAAGGAGGGAGGAGAGAGGAGGGAGGAGAGAGGAGAGAGGAGAGAGGGAGGAGAGAGGAGGGAGGAGGGAGGGAGGGAGGAGGGAGGAGAAGAGGGAGGAGAGGAGGAGGGAGGAGGGAGGAGGGAGGAGATAGGAGGGAGGAGAAGGGACGGTGGGGGAGGGGGAGGAAGAACAGGAGAAGCACTAAGAAGACTAAGGAAGAGGGTGGAGGAGAGAGGAGCGAGAGGTGGGAGGAAAAGAATAAGGAGGAGTAAGAGGAAGAGGAGGAGGGAACAGAGGGAGCAACAGGTACACGGCAGAACGGGCGTGGGAGGATACGGAAGGGCCGATGACGTCACACCAGAAAAGTGCTGACTAAACGCAGATATTCCAGAATTGGATCCCATTTCACAACCGGATCCAATTCGTTCACACCTGGATCCAACTACCCAATGACCTGGCCCCTCCATGACGTGACCCCTCCATGACCTGGACCCCTCCATGAACTGGCCCCTCCAAGACCTGACCCCTCCATGACCTGACCCCTCCATGACCTGACCAAATCTATGACCTGACCCCTCCATGACTTGACCCCCTCAATGACTTGACCCCTCCATGACCTGACCCCTCCATGACCTGACCCCTCCATGACCAGACCCCTCCATGACCTGACCCCTCCATGACCTGACTCCTCCATGATCTGACCCCTCCATGACCTGACCCCTACATAACCTGACCCCTACATGACCTGACCCTCCATGACCTGACCAAATCTATGACCTGACCCCTCCATGACCTGACTCCTCCATGATCTGACCCCTCCATGACCTGACCCCTACATGACCTGACACTCCATGACCTGACCCCTTCATGATCTGAGCCCCTCCATGACCTGAGCCCATCCATGACCTGATCCCTCCATCACCTCAGCCCATCCATGACCTGATCCCTCCATGACCTAGCCCCTCCATGACCTGACCCATCCATGATCTGAACGCTCCATCACATGGCCCCTCCATGATCTGACCCCTCCATGATCTGACCCTCCATGACTTGACCCCTCCATGATCTGAGCCCCTTCATGACCTGAGCCCCTCCATGACCTTATCTCTCCATCACCTGAACACATCCATGACCTGACTCCTCCATGACCTGACCCCTTCATCACCTGTCCCCTCCATGATTTGAGCCCATCCATCACCTGATCCCTCCATCACCTGATCCCTCCATCACCTGATCCCTCCATCACCTGACCCCTCCATCACCTGACCCCTCCATCACCCTACCCCTCCATCACCTGACCCCACCCCATCGCAGGTTGACCACGGCTGACCATGAGAGCGGTTGGACGTGTGTGTTTGGTGTGTTGGTTGGTTGTTGGAGGTTTATGTCCTAGCAACATCTAAGGTCATATCAGGACGGGTACCGACTTGTGACAGTTCGCACTCATGGGAACGTTATAGTGCTGCCCCACTGGGAAATCAGGCTGCCAGCACCATGACCCAATATCCCACTCAGTCACATTATCCTGACACTAAGCTAACCATTCCTTACCTTTGGTCCGTGTTTGGTGTGTGTTTGGTGTGTGCTTGGTGTGTGTGTGTGGCAGTACGTCTTAAGTATACCGTACAACAAAAAACTCTGGGGAAACATTCCCTACAGAAGGTGAATCTCAAAGCTGCCAGACAACGCACATCACGGTGGGATGGGACTGGACTAGGACTAGGACTGGGACTAGGACTGGGACTTGTACTGGGACTGGGGCTGGGACTTGTACCGGGACTGGGACTGGGGCTGGGACTGGGACTGTGGTTGAAATTGGGACTGGGTGTGAGAAAGGTGTGAGAAGAGTAATGGGGCTGGAGAGAGGAGTGAGGTATAGGGGTGAGGGAGAGGGATGAGGGGAGAGAGGAGAGGGATGAGGGATAAGGGTGAGGGTTAGGGAGAAGGATAAGGGATGAGGGAGAGGAGTGATGGGAGAAGCTGTGTAGTGATTGAGGCAGTGTGAAAAGAGATCAGATGCAAAATCCCACTCCAGGTATACCACTAGACAGCAGCACATTAAACTATATATATGACAT
Source organism: Branchipolynoe longqiensis (assembly GCA_030323885.1). Lineage (NCBI taxonomy): Eukaryota > Metazoa > Annelida > Polychaeta > Phyllodocida > Polynoidae > Branchipolynoe > Branchipolynoe longqiensis. Next base: position 12,600,240 of record CM059201.1, read on the forward strand.
ATATATATAACATATATATGACATATATATGACAAATATATATATATTTACACATCACCACATAATTGGATTCATCATGTCCACATAAAGAAAAACCACCGAAGCAAACCTTCATTCTATTTACACAATCAATATTCCACAGATTTGAAGAATAAACAAAAGACACCATTAATAATAATAACCAAAAAGAATTAACTTGTTACTAAACAAACTGTTCTTAAACGATACAATGTTAGTTTTAACAGCGAACACCATCAACATCTTATGCCGTAGAATTCAGTGCCTCTCAAGTTTGACAAACAGGTCACATGACACAACTAGCAACAATGCGGCTTTATTTCTGGAACGTAAAGCAACATGGCGGCCAGTTCATTTATCAGCACCGAAGCAAAGAAAAACCAAAACGATGAATGAATAACAATCAAACAGGTTCCAAATAGCTTACTCTATACACCAGTTTTGTGTAAGTAATCCTAAATTGAAAAATGGCTGGAACACCAGTGCTTCGGCGCTGATAAAAGACTTATTCAGCAGAATAAACATATTTACCAATTTTTTTTTGGGTTGAACCCCGGCCACATGAAAACACCTTTTCAATTTTCAAACTGGTTTTGTATCTCATTTGATGACAGGACACCTGCTATGTCCGGACAATATTGGTCTGGATTCCCAGTTGTCCCTTCAAGTTAGGTACCTGCTACCCGGTGTCACGCTAAAGGTTTATTGTGCAATACCTTAGAATGGCTCCTGCTGGTCTTCTTCACCATGTCCTTCCACCAGTTGTCGGTGGTGGAAGGTGGTAGCAGGATTTGCAAGCAGATAGCTGATTCCCATGGCCGCGACGTCGATGCTCCTGCTGTGTCCGGTAGAAAGCCCAGGCCTACACTTTTACCGACCCAAGGGATTTTTAACCTCCCACACCACACAGACATGGTATGAGAGCAACCAGCCTTTGATGAAGCTGTAAGTTATACACAGCGGTGGAAATTCAGATTGGCAGAGCTGGGAGCACGGGGAATCGAACCGCCAACCCTCAGATTAGGAGTGTGACCTCGAAAAAAGTCAGACACTCTAACCACTCCGCCACAGAGAACCCACACCTGCTGGTAAGGACCCATCCAAAGTTGTCCACATTTTCAAGGTAGTACAAATAGTGCTACTTTTCCAGATGCCCCGCCCCTCCCCCGCTCCGTCCCCACCAAAGTAGCACACATCAACATTTTACTCCGAATCCAGACTAGATGACCAAATGAGTTGAGCTGTTGCCTCCGGTTTGGTAGGTCATGGGATCAGAACCACGGGTTATAAGCCTCGCTGAGTCAAACCAATGACTTAAAAATTGATAATTGTCGATAGCTAGCCAGGCATTCAGCATTACTAGGATAGGAAAAGGAAGGAGCAATGGAATGAGGAGAACCAATTGTCCACAACTGAAAGTTCCCCAGTTTAAACCTACATAGTCAAATGACTTTTGAATTTTCACCTTATTTTTAACTTTAATCAAATTATGTACAAAAAAATACATTAAAAAAATAAAACACCGAAAAATAAATTTTATTAAATGATAAAAGTTGTACTTTACTATCAGCCCCTTCATCTTTCATGTGTGATTTGTACGACCGTAAACAAAATGTTGACAACTTTGGACCGTCCCTAGGCGGGGGGGGGGGCTCCCTAGCGGGGGTGGGGGTTGGGTGCTCTATTAAATGTACATTATGGCTATGATTACTCAGCGTTAGAGGAATTATTGATGCTCCACAATAACATGTTCGAAACCAAAACCCTTCTCCATCATTTAATCCTACATATCCAAGTCGGGTACGGGTGCACTTAAAACATTTATCTCTGCAGAAAAGGAATATTAAGTAAATTTAACAAACCCTGTCACTGCTACAAGTCTAACATGTCCAGCATGGTGGTATGTACACCAACTTTATTTAGTATGTTTCCACTTTAAATATGTTCAATGTTAGGTATTTTTAATCATATTATATATATAAGGAGTATAATATGTTATGCGTATATAAATGCCAGAATTAAATGGTTGTAATTATTAATTTATTAGCAATCGATTAATAATTTATTAGGGGTCATTGGGGCTCGATAGGGATCTCAATATTGTCCAATTAATGGCCGTTGCCAGCGAGTGCGAGCCCGGGACTGCCCTAGATGGTGCCAAAACGGGGGGTTCGGCAGCTGGTCCGCCATATTTTTCATTGTTGGCCCAGATTTCAAACTGGTCGGATCGAGTGTTCAAGAGCTCGGATCTCGGTGGAGGGAGAGATGGTCTATTACACCGATTGCACCGATTGTGGTGAAAAGCACGACCAAGGAGATAAGGAGAGTTGTGTGATTAATACGGAGGTGAATAAGTCACATACAGGGAGGGGAACGCATGACTGTTCCCACCAAAATGGACGAACAGTCACAATGGCAAAGACTCAAAATGATCGGATTATTCAACTTTAACGAGCATTTTAACGGTGTTTACACCTTTCCCTCCATTAAAGAAGTAAACGCGTTAATGACATTTGGCGGTGCGAGCCTCAAATTGTTGCTAGTAGTGTCACGTTCACACCGCTTAACAGTAGAAGATTGAACTTAAGTCGACAACACACAAAACATGGACCCCGTGTGGACGTTAAGGCGACCCCAGAGACGGTCGCGACGTTCTATATGAAAGTGACCTTGACGATGACTTGGAAGATAAACTTGACCTTGGGGATGAGCGCGATGGAAGGTCATGAGAAGCATGAAGTCTGCAAATAAAAAAAAGGCCCAAGTATTGATTTAACATGGTTGGTTGTTGGGGTTTTACGTCCTGGCAACATCTAAGGTCACATCACTTATGTGTCACATGACACTTATGATGAAAGTAAAAGCTCACAACCAGGAAGAAAAGTGTGGCAAGGGAAAACAAAATCCCTTGTAAACTTCAGTGGTACATTTGTATTAACATTTCTTTTTTTTATATATATGCCAAACAAAAATTGTATTAAATAATAATTTTTTTTTTTAAAGTCACATGAGGTGGTCCTCATTGGAGCAGACGACCAGAACTTCCGCCGGAAGTGCCATAACCAAGGTAGTGTCTTAAGCTAAGATTCCCTATAAGCAGTATGCGGCATGCGAATGCGAATGTGGTATATGCGGCATAGATATATGCCAACCCCCAATAGCCAATGTTTACTTTTTGTGCTGGGGGATCGTTAAACATACAAACACACCAAAAAGAATACCCATGATATTTTTGGGGTTTTTTGCTCCAATTTTGTGAAGGAAGATCAAAGTTACTATTGTTTTCTATGGCAAATGCAGCAGTAATCGCATTCGCATTCACACCGATCGGTCCTCGGGTCGATCCATTTCCCGCATTCGCGTTCGCATTCGGACGCATGGAAGCACCACTATTCATTTACATGCTTTTCGATTTTTTGCCGCATTCGCATTTGCATGCCGCATACCGCGTATATGGAATCTTAGCTTTAGCCAGCTAAACCCTGTTTTAGCTACGGCCGTGGCTAAACCGGGCTAAAACTAGGTTTTAACCAATTTTGGACGGTTTTAACCGGCTAAAACTGGCTATAACCAGCTAAAACCTCGAGGATTGCATGTGACCATAGCTACTATGTAGGGAATGGATTACATGCACACCTAGCCAATTAAATGGACATCTTAAAGACTTAGTTAAAGTTGCATGGTCCGATGAAAACATCAAATTTTCAAAACTAAAATAATTATATAGATTTTATTCTACATATCTAACTTAGTTACTGGTGATTTTGTTAAACATTTGTCGCCACATATAAGGGAATACTGAGTCACCTTAATAGAACTTGTTACTGCGGAAGCAGGTATTGCAATACCTCAGGGAGTTTGACGCACCTGCCCTGCAGAGTTGTAAACCACTGCCTTGTGGTACAGGTTCTTGACAGAACTAAAGGCTAAGGGAGCAAGACAGACCAGAAAACCATGTCACTGTGGCAGCATTAAGGGCAGTTGATGTATGGAACTCCCAACATCTCCCGACCAGCCACTGCAGGGACAAATAGTTTTGCGCCTGTCTTGACATGTTCTTGCCGGTTTGAAACCTCTATTTGTTCCCCAAGAGAGTGCCGCTGGTAACTTGCAAAAGCCAGCAGCACTTCCAACACCTTTGCAGGCAGCTTTCATGAAATGTACAACCGCACAAAATGGAGAGCAGTAGTCAAGTAATGAAAGCAGTCTTTGTCGCATCACGACCGACAGCATAATGATGATGATGATGACTGCGGAAGCCTATGGCGTTAGTGTTCTTACAAGCTTTTTTTATTTTTTTTTGTTTTTTGGTCCATTAGTTGTTTAAGCAGGGGAAATTTCAGTCATAGACGACTGGTCTTCCTCATTCCACTGCTGGTCGATAGAAAGCCCGAGCCTACACTTTTACCGACCCAAGGGATTTTTAACCTCCCACACCACATAGACATGGTATGAGAGCAACCGGCCTTTGATGACGCTGTAAGTTATACACAGCGGTGGAAATCCAAATTGGCAGAGCTGGGGGCATGGGGAATCGAACCGCCGACCCTCAGATTAGGAGTCTGACCTAGAAAAAAGTCAGACACTCTAACCACTCCGCCACAGAGAATGCCACAAGCTTGCCAACATTAATTTAACATGTTTGCACTTCAAATATCTCAAAAGTGAGCCATTTAAAATAAAAGTTACTTCAAGCTAAAGTAAGGTAGATTATAGCGATCAACCTAATATATTTATCTCAGAAAATGAGAGAAACTCAAAGCCATCGGACTATGCAACTTTAACATCAATATGCTGTAGTACTACATTTTATTCACAGCAAAATGTACAAATACACCTCTTCAAAGCTAAACTTTTACACCATATCATATTATGACACCTATCATATTGAACAATTATTCTTATGATTTTATACACAGAGGAGAATATCTTTACTGGTAGCCACTTTTCTGTCGGTTTTAGTGGCTAAAACCTGTTTTAGCCAGGGCGGTCTTAACCGTGGTTTTAAGAGGTTTTAACAACCACGTGGCTACAACGCATGCGCAGACCTACCTGGGACAGGGACAGGGCTGACATCGTTACCTGCCAGCGATCTCGACGGCCTTGGCCAGTATGTTGTGTATGTCGACAGTCGCAGGGTAGTTCTGCAAAACGCCAACAGGGGGACACGTCAGTCAAGTCACCGGAAGCGCAGCTTTGCGTCTTTATTAAAGCTGCATAATCCTAAACCAAACACTCACCTAGATTGGATTCTACATATCTAACTTAGCTACTGGTGCACTTATTAAGCATTTGTTGCCACATGGAGAGCGGCAGTCAAGTAATGAAAGCAGTCTTTGGCGCATCGCGACCGACAGCATGATGTTTGTTTGTTGTTGTTTTACGTCCGAGCAACATCTAAGGTCATATCAGGACGGGTACCGACTTGTGACAGTGCGCACTCATGGCAACTTTATAGTGCTGTGCCACTGGGAAACCAGGCCGCCGGCACCATGACCTGGTATCCCACTCAGTCACATTATCCTGACACTCAGCACACCAGTCCTTGCCATGTCCTAATAATGCCGAGCGCCTGGCTAGGAAGTGACAAGTATCACTTTTTATGTCATTGGTTTGACTCGACGAGGGTTCGAACCCACGATCACACGGTCTACCAACACGGGAGACCGACATTCTAACTCATTCGGCCATCCCGTCTGGTTCATTTTTAATGTTGTTTGTTTGTTGTTTTACGTCCTAGCAACATCGAAGGCCATATCAGGACGGGCATTTTTAATGAGTGTACTAGTATTTAAATTGGATATGTAGGATCAAATGTACATATATGCGTTTTGGTTTAGAAAATGTACTGCTTTCAGAAGACTATGCAGCTTTAAACACTGTGCAAGTCGTGGTGAGATGGTTAACCATAACAGTTGCTTCAGTAGGAGCAGTTCAATGTAGCCAGTCCGGCCGAGTGGCCGCCAAAGGAAAAGCATTCCACCCCCACCCCCGCCCCCACTCCCGCCACCCACCGACCGCCCCAAGACGGACTAGTGTAAGAGCGACTGCCTGAGGAAACCGGATCTGTAACTACAACAACCTCAACCCCAGGGTTGCCAACATTCGAAAATGAAAAATCAGAAGATCTTATGGGATGTTATACTGGAAGCGGTACTCTGGGGGTAGTCTCCCTCGGATGTTATATTGGAAGCAGGAGCGGCTTCGTGGTTTAGGCGCAAAGCCAATTGGGGTGGGATGGGGGCGGTGGAGGGTGGGTGGGGGGGGGGATCTCCCCATGAACATTTTAAAAATCTTAGATGCTCTGTGGTTCATTTTGTACACATCTGTGATAGATTTCTACATTCTTTTCGGATTAAGGAACAACTTGCTCTTGTTTCTATTTGATTGTCCCTCTGATGAGAGGACACCTGCTGTGTCAGGACAACATTGGTCCGGATACAGAGGTGTCCGTTGAAAAACAAACGACATACTATTGTAGTCCAATGAAAGCATCAAAGTTTTGAAAACAACATGTATCGAGATGCTTGTTTGTTGTAGTTTTATGTCTTAGCAACAGCTAAGGTCATATCACGATTGGTACTGACTTGTGGAAGTGCGCACTCATGGTGACTTCATAGTGCTGCCCCACTTGGAGACAAGGCCACCCGCACCATGACCTGACATCCCACACAGTCACATTATCCTGATAATGTGCTAACCAGTCCTTTGTCCTATCCTATTAATGGCAAGTGCCAGGCTAGGTAGCAACAAGCATATATTTTCTAAGTCATTGGTTTGGCTCAGCCGGGGTTCCAATCCATGACAAGCCACTCAGCGCGCTTATGGATTCGCCCATCCCATCTGGTCTATACACAATCTAAAGCTGAGATTCCATATGTGCGGAATGCAGTATGTGGTACGCGAATGCGAAGGCGAATGTGGCATAGATATCGACGCGATTTTCGGTCTTTCTTTCCACAAATTTGTCAAGGAAAGTAAAAGTTCCTGTTTGTTCTAGGGCAAACGCAGCAGTATTTGCATTTGCACCAATCAGTCCAATTGCCGCATTCACGTTCGTATTCGCATTCGGACATATGGAAGCACCACTGTGGATTTATGTGCTTTGCCATTTTTTGTCGCATTCGCATAACGCATATATGGAACCTTAGCTTAAAGCTGCATAGTCCGATGAAAACATCAAATTTTCAAAACCAAAACAATTATCTAGATTTGATTCTATATCACTAACTTAGATACTGGTTCACTTATTAAACATGTGTCGCTACATATAAGGGACTACTGAAGCAATTTAATTTAACCTGTTACTGCAAGAGCCTATGGTGTCAAGAGTTTTGGTATACTTGCCAAAATTAATTTAGCATGGTTGCGCTTCAAATATCTCGAAGGTTCGCCATTAAAAATAAAAGTTACTTCAAACTAAAGTTAGATAGATTATAATGATCACCCTAATCTATTTATCTAAGAAAATGTAAGAAATTCAAAACCATCGGACATTGCAACTTTAGGTCAAGACACATAAGACGCAGAAGTGACAGTGTGAGAGATAAGGGTAGGCGGCACTGTGGTAAGGATATGAAGGGTGGCTGAGTTTCTACTATATTTCTTAGGTACATATAGTATGTCGTAATCAATCAGTCAATCAACTAAATCACACACATTAATGGGGTCAAGGGTCACCAGCCACGCTTGGCCGCGGGGCAGTTTGCGACCACACGACGCCGAATGACCGTCTTACTCGACTCTCCATCTTTGGACGTGCTGGCGGGCGCCGCGCGGCGACTGGGGCGGCGTGATTCATATTCCTGCCGCAGCGTGTCGCGCCGGGCGAGGCCCCTCATGGCCGCCGGCCGCTCCCCCGGGCCTCCTAACACAATTTCGGGGCGACTGCGAGCCCCTAATTGAATAGCGCCGAGCCCGGCGTAGCCGACAATAGACACCTCGAGTGGATGCTACCGGCGCCCGGCGCCCGGCGTGGGGCTTCTATGGGGCTACTATGGGGCTGCTGTGGGCAAGTGGGGCTGTCGTTGGCAAGTGCAGGGCTGCTGTGCTTGGGTGTGGGGCTGCTGTGCTTGGGTGTGGGGCTTCTGTGGGTGGAGTGGGGCTGCTGTGGCTGGGTGTGGGGCCTCCATGGCTGGGTGTGGGGCTGCTTTGGCTGGGTGTGGGGCTGCTTTGGCTGGGTGCGGGGCTGCTGTGGGGCTGCATTGGTTGGGTGTGCGGCTGCTTCGGCTGGGTGCAGGGCTGCTGTGGTTGGGTGTAGGGCTGCTGTGGTTGGGTGTGGGGCTGCTGTAGCCAGGTGTGGGGCTGCTGCGGCTGGGTGTGGGGCTGCTGTGGTTGGGTGTGGGGCTGCTGTGGCTGGGTAATGGGCTGCTGTGGCTGGGTGTGGGGCTGCCATGGCTGGGTGTGGGGCTGCTGTTGGCTCTGTGTGAGGCTGCCGTGGGCAGGTGTGGGACTGCCATGGCTGGGTGTGGGGCTGCTGTGACTGGGTGCGGGGCTGCCATGGCCAGGTGCGGGGCTGCTATGGGTGGGCATGGGGCTGTTGTGGGTGGGTGTGGGGCTGCTGTGGGTTGGTGTGGGGCTGCAGTGGGTGGGTGTGGGGCTGCAGTGGGTGGGTGTGGGGCTGTTGTGGGACTGGGTGGGTGTGGGGCTGTTGTGGAACTGGGTGGGTGTGGGGCTGTTGTGGGCCTGCTGTGGCTGGGTGTGGGGCTGCTGTGGTCGTGTGTCGGACTGTTGTGGCTGTATGTGGGGCTGCTGCGGCCAAGCACGGGGCTGCTGTGGCTGGGTGTGGGGCTGAAAACGTGTACTGGTCACCATACCTTGTGACCCCAGTCAAATGCGTCCTGGTCGCCATAGCCTGCAACCTAAATCGAATGGGTCCTGGTCACCATACCATGCAACCTGAATCAAATGTGTCCTGGTCACCATACCATCCAACATCACCCAGCTGCCCACTGGTCACTGTACCATCCAACTTCAGTAAACTGCCCACTGCACCCCCCGCCCCCACCCCCCCACTCCCAACCACATGCCTCCCGCCATCGGCCCACCCACCCACCCACCCCCTCCACTGCCACCACCAAACCAGGAGGTTATCAGTTCTGGATAAGATCGGTCTAATATCGGTACAACCGTCACCCTCCGCCCTAGGTGATAGCGCCCCCTGCCGTCTTCCCGCCTTATCACTCCCAGCCCGCCTTATCTGCGCATGTCTCCCAGAGCAGGGGGTGGCTGGGGGCTGGGGGGTAGGGGGGGGCGGTTATGACCGTTTTATTAACAATTCTCCGAACCGCTGCCAATAATATTATAACAGTAATTTTCCGAAATATCCCTGATATAAAAATAACTATTTAATCCAGCAGCATAAATTCACATTATCTCAAACCTGAAGGTAGCGTCTCATTTACACTGAAGAAACTTCCACATTACCAGGGTCCGTACACGTGTGTTTAAAAAATGTTGTAAGGCTATTTTCAAGGCTTTTCAAGGCTGTTTTTGATAGGAATTCAAGACTATTTTCATTTGTTTTAAGGAAAAAGCAACAATGGCGAATTGTGATTTCAGACAAATTTAGATTAGTGGGGACAGATTAATGGAATTCAAGGCTTTCCAAAACAGGTTAAATTCAAGGCATTCAATGCCTTGAATTGGGGCACATGAAGTTCAAGACTTGTCAAGACTGTACGGACGCTGTAACAAATATGATCCTGTTGTCATCGAGTGTATTAAAGCTGCATATCCGATCAACGCATAAAGCTTTCGAAAGCAAAAACCCTTATTTTTTGGTTTGAACCTACATATCCAACTTAGACATCAGTGCACTTAAAAAGTATTTGTTGCTATATAAAAGGGCATACTTAGTCAATTTAATTGAACCTGTTACTGCTGAAGTCTATGGTATCAAGAGTTTTGGCAAGCATGCTCAAAATTAACTTCGCATGTTTTTCAAGACTTTCCAGGCCCCCGTACGGACCATGCTTTACTTACTCTACGTTGATCACACATGGTGGGCGGAATGTTAGCACAGCGCGGGCCCTGTCCCCGGGGGCGCCTTCCCGTTTGTGTGTTATTAATACCCTGCTTGAGGGCGCCAGCATCAGATTACCGTAAAACGGGGGGCCGACTTTTACGACATCTCGTTCTCGAAAATAACGCGCTTATTTCAAATACAGCACATTTCCGCGCAAATTCGTCAAAAGTACAACAAAAACACACAAAAAACCAACAACCACCCAAAACCAAAATTTAAAAAAAAAAAAAAAAAGCAAAAGAGGGCACGTGTAACGTTGTTATTATTATTATTAATAATATTAATAATATTAATAGTATTATTAATATTATTATTAATATTATTATTATTAATATTATTATTAACATTAATATTATTAATATTATTAACATTATCATTATTATTATCATTAAATGAACATAAAACCAACGGCGCAATTAATTCTGATGAAATAATTTAAACATTTACAATGACATAAAAGAGGAACAAACCCAGGGAGAGGGGGGGGGGGGCAAAGAAATAAAGTTCTCAAAATAACAGAGGGGGGGGGGGACTAAAGGGTGTGAAGAGGAATAAAGTTCACAAAAGTAGCGGGCGGCACTTCCGGTCCCCCCCCCCCCCCCCCGGCGGTGACGTCCAGTTGCCATGCGCACAGAAGCACAGATACGGCCACTTGTACCGGAAACTAAATCTGCATTTAAAGTTGGCCCGTGACAGATATCATAATCAATACTCGTGCACAGCCACAATCCCCTTAGTTGATGCAGATTTATACGCAGGCGAGCATTAAATATCGGCCCGGGCCGCTGTAAAAGTGGCCTGCCGCTGGTCTGCGGTGTGTACGCCGGGTAGGTGGGTGGGAGGGTGGGTGGGGTGGGGTGGGGTGGGGGAGGCACAGTGTAAGTAGTGTACAGAAAGGCGGGTCTGCAGCAGGACCTACACGTACAGATTGAATCAACAATAACTAAATTCACTGCTTTCAAAAGTACAACTTTGAATTAAAAATTTATTTTTTTCCTTTTTAACATTTAGGGGAAATATTGTTTCTTTGAGGGCTCGAGGGGCATCATCTATCATATGGCGCATGTGTCTCTCTGTTTGCATCTGTCATGGGGGTGATGAAAATGGGAAATACTGCGCCTAGAGCGGGACTCGAACCCACATCTCTTTGCATTCCGGGCCAGTGTGCTAACCATTACACCACCTAGGCTCCCTGATATCAACACACTCCCCACGCCTACCTGTCTATGTGGTTACTTGCCTGAGAGGTCAGTGCAGACCACTACACTCGTCCCCCTGGAATTGTAAGTCTTGTAATGCTTACAATTACATACATACAGGCAATGCACTAACACATACATACACAGGGTAGGTTCAACAACCATACAGCGCAAAGCTTGTACAGGATCCTGATCACGGCAACCAGTGTCGTGGGGGTGATGAAAATGGGAAATACTGCGCCTAGAGCGGGACTCGAACCCACATCTCTTTGCATTCCGGGCCAGTGTGCTAACCATTACACCACCTAGGCTCCCTGATATCAACACACTCCCCACGCCTACCTGTCTATGTGGTTACTTGCCTGAGAGGTCAGTGCAGACCACTACACATCTATGTGTGTGTATGTCTGTGTGTAAATCTAATCTGTCTCTGTGTGTAAATCTAATCTGTGTCTTTGTGTAAATCTAATAGTGCTTCTGGGCGTATTTATTTATTTATATATTTATTTATTTATTTATGTACATCTTATAGTGTATTTATATGTGTAGATGTGGTTGGTTGGTTGTTGGAGTTTTACGTCCTGGCAACATCTAAGGTCATATCAGGACATGTGCCGACTTGTGACAGCGCACACCCATGGCGACGTTATAGGGCTGCCCCACTGGGAAATCAGGCAGCCGGCACCATGACCCGATATCAAACTCAGTCACATTATCCTGACACCGAGCTAAGCAGTCCTATACCACACACCACGCAAAGATCTCACGACCATAAAGAGACAAACAATGCAGTGGTATGGCCATATTTCCTGTTCATGAGGTCTGGCGAAAACCATCTTATATAAGTTATAAGGCAATATGAAAGGGGG
>CM059201.1:12617352-12627618 GCA_030323885.1 Branchipolynoe longqiensis
GGAGCCTAGGTGGTGTAATGGTTAGCACACTGGCCCGGAATGCAAAGAGATGTGGGTTCGAGTCCCGCTCTAGGCGCAGTATTTCCCATTTTCATCACCACCACGACACTGGTTGCCGTGATCAGGATCCTGTACAAGCTTTGCGCTGTATGGTTGTTGAACCTACCCTGTGTATGTATGTGTTAGTGCATTGCCTGTATGTATGTAATTGTAAGCATTACAAGACTTACAATTCCAGGGGGACGAGTGTAGTGGTCTGCACTGACCTCTCAGGCAAGTAACCACATAGACAGGTAGGAGTGGGGAGTGTATTGATATCAGGGAGCCTAGGTGGTGTAATGGTTAGCACACTGGCCCGGAATGCAAAGAGATGTGGGTTCGAGTCCCGCTCTAGGCACAGTATTTCCCATTTTCATCACCCCCACGACAATAGCGTTATAACGGGGGTTCACTGTATATGTCATGTAAAGTACATGCATTGTGGCTCAGACTTGCAGTAAACAGGAAGGCATTTTCTGATGACCCTGCCCTATAGGGGCAGCGTCGCCTGGTTAATATGACACACTCCAGCCCCCCCCCCCCGCCCCCCACCAGCTAGCCGTCACGTGTCCACTCTGTCACCAGGGTCACCCCGGGACGGGCAGCCATGTGCACGCCGACCACTTACACCCCAGAGGTCACTCCGGTCACGGGCCGGGGTCAGAGGTCAACTCCTCCACACCCATCACCCGGCACCGCAATCGAGCGCCGTGTCCGAATCGTTGAGCTCGGACCTGGCTTGCGGAAGGTCGGGAGTTCGATTCATGGTAGAGTCAAAGCAATGACTTATAAAATTGATACCTGTCGCTTCCTAACCTGGGGCTCGGTATTAATAGGATAGGGCAAGGACTGGTTAGCTCAGTGTCAGGATAATGTGATTGAGTATGATATCGGGTTATAGTGCCAGTGGCCTGATTTCCCAGTGGGGCAGCATTATAAAGTCACCTGTCACAAATCGGTAACCCTCCTGATATGACCTTAGACGTTGCCAGGACATAAAACTCCAACAAACAACCAACCAACCCATCACCGCGTGTGTGCGCTGGTGGTGGTGGTGGTGGTGGTGGTGGTGGTGGTGGTGGTGGTGGTGGTGGCGGTTTTGGTGGTGGTTTTGGTCGCTGTGGTGGTGATAGTGCTTGTTGTGGTTGTATTGTGGTGGTTTGTTTCTTTGTTGTTTTACGTCCTAGTTACACAATAAGGTCGCCATGAGTGCGCACTGTCACAAGTCGGTACCCGTCCTGATATGACCTTATATGTTGCCAGGACGTAAAAGAACAAACAAAACAAATCCTAGCAACATTAAAGGTCATACCATACCGACTTGTGAGTGTAGTGCTGACTCATAACGACTTTATAGTGCTTCCCCACTGGGAGACCAGGTCGCCAGCACCATGATCCGATATCCCACAGACATATTATTCTCATACCGTGCTAACCAGTCCTTGCCTTGCCCTGGCGGTGTTGGTGTTGGTGTTGGTGGTGGTGGTGGTGATGGTGGTGGTGTTGGTGGTGGTGGTGTTGGTGGTGGTGGTGGTGGTAATGGTGATGTTGGTGGTGGTGGTGGTAATGGTGGTGGTGGTGTTGGTGGTGGTGGTAATGGTGATGTTGGTGTTGGTGATGGTGGTGGTGTTGGTGGTGGTGGTAATGGTGATGTTGGTGATGGTGGTGGTGTTGGTGGTGGTGGTGGTAATGGTGATGTTGGTGGTGGTGTTGGTGGTGGTGGTAATGGTGGTGGTGGTGTTGGTGGTGGTGGTAATGGTGGCGGTGGTAATGGTGGCGGTGGTAATTGTGGTTGTAATGGTGATGGTGGTGGTAATGGTGGTGGTGGTGGTAATGGTGGTGGTGGTGGTAATGGTGACTTTATAGTGCTGTCCCAGTGGGAGACCAGGTCAGTAGCACCATGACCTGATATCCAACTCAGTCACATTATCCTGACACTGAGCCAATCAATCCTTGCCCTATCCTAATAATGCCAAGCGCCTGGCAAGGAAGCAAAAATTACCAATTTTTAAGTCATTGGTTTCACTCGACCAGGGTTCGAACCCCAAACCTAAAATAGCAATAATACTTCTTTAAATACCCAACTGGTCAGGAACGCTCACATCCGGTGTGCTAAATCATGGGTTCAAACCTCAGCCGTGTCAAACCAATGGCTTAAAAACTGATGCATGCTGGTACCTATAGCCTGGCACTCAACATTGCCAAAATAGGGCAAGGGGCGGTGGAATGAAGAAGACTAGTAATTGCCTCGATCGAAATGTCTGCTGCTTAATCAAAGAATGTCACTAACGACCACAAAAAAAGCCACAAAAGACAACAGAAACCGACAAGTCTTCGTTTTAAAAACACATAAAAAAAACCTGGAACCCTTTAAGTTTAACCCGCCGGGTTCACTAACAGTTAGACCATGTGGTCGGTGAATTGCTACGCCCACCCGCCCACATGCAGTAAAAAGGTAGTCCAGGCCACAAGTTAACAACTGGCAACTTTTGCCGACACGGCACGCAGCTGCCATGACAGATGAGGAGAGGGGGGGGGGGGGTCCGGGGGGAGGGCGACCCAGAGGCACCATTTTATCACCTGTAATTTCCCGTTTTCGCTGCCCCCGCACCGGTCACCCCCCCCCCTACATTACCATTACACCCTACATTACCATTACCACCACCACCATTACCATTACCACCACCACCACCACCATTACCACCACCACCATTACTACCACCACCATTACCACCTAGCCAGGCACTCGACATTACCAAAATAGGGCAAGGGGCGGTGGAATGAATAAGACTAGTAATTGTCCGCGATCGAAATGTCCGCTGCTTAATCAAGGAATGTCACCAACGACCACAAAAAACCCACAAAAAACCCACAGAAACCGACAAGTCTTCGTTTTAAAAAAACATTAAAAAAACCTGGAACCCTTTAAGTTTAACCCGCCAGGTTCACTAACAGTTAGACCATGTGGTCGGTGAATTGCTACGCCCACCCGCCCACATGCAGTAAAAAGGTAGTCCAGGCCACAAGTTAACAACTGGCAACTTTTGCCGACACGGCACGCAGCTGCCATGACAGATGAGGAGAAGGGGGGGGGGGGGGGGTCTGGGGGGAGGGCGACCCCGAGGCACCATTTTACCACCTGTAATTTCCCGTTTTCGCTGCCCCCGCACCGGTCACCCCCCACCCCCACCCCACACACACCAGCCCAGACCCATACCTTTCCCACACACCAGCAGACCTCTAGTCTCCTCATGTGGAGCCATGTTTTATTATCAAATCACCAGGCACAACATAATTTGTCATCGACCAGACGGGATGGCCGAATGAGTTGAGCGTCCGTCTCCCAATTTGGTAGATCGAACCCTGGTCGAGTCCAACCAATGACTTAAAAATTGATACTTGTTGTCTTCCTAGCCTGGTGCTCGGCATTATTAGGATAGGGCAAGGATTGGTTGGCTCAGTGTCAGGATAATGTGACTGAGTGGGGTATCGGGTCATGGTGCTTGCAGCCTAGTCTCCTAGTGGGGCAGCACTATAAAGTCGCCACGAGTGCGCACTGTCACAAGTCGGCACCTGTCCTGATATGACCGTAGATGTTGCCAAGACAAAAAGCTCCAAAAAGCGCTTGTTTTTTAATGGCAATTGGGGGGGGGGGGCCATCCACACCACTCATTTGATCATTCATTCATTCATTCATTCATTCATTCATTCATTCATTCATTCGAGAGGTCAACGCACCCTTAAGTGCCTGTCACACCATACCGGATTGAGTACCGGACACCACCGGGCAAAGAATTGTCTAGTCCGGTGCTCTCCAGTGACAAAAAGTATCGAAATGTACCGAAATGGAGAGTAATTGGGTCAATTGCCGCCGGGCGACTGGACAACTACCGTACATGTACCGTACATGTACCGTACGAGAACCGGATGAGAACCGGACTAGAACCAGACACGTAACGGATGGGTACCAGACATGTACCGGACAAAACGGACACCAACCGGACACCAACAGATGGGTACCGGACATGTACGGATGGGTACCGGACACCAACCAGACACGTCAGTCTGACAGTGTCCGGTAGAAGTTTTGTGCGTCTTCAAAACTTCTACCGGACACCGGCGGACACAACCGGACACTGCCGGATGGGTACCGGACATTGCCGTATTTCACCGGACAGTGTCCGGTACCCCAGTCTGGTAAGGTTTGACTGGACCTTTAGTACAGCATATCCCCCCTTCCCTCACACAGCGAACGCTACCGTTAGTGAAGTAGACCCGGTGAGCGCGTTCCCGTGAGCAGGACGTGCACGGCGCATGCTCGGCGCGCGTTTGTCACGGACCGGATATGACGTCATCAGTCACCGCGCAGCAATGAGAGGGAACGTCTGACGAGACGGGGTGTGGGCAAGATGACGAGGTGCGAGGAGGGAGGGGGAGGGTTGAAGGATGAGTGAGGAGGGAGAAGGGAGGAGGGAGGAGAGGGAGGAGGGAGAGGGAGGAGGAGGAGGAGGAGGGAGGGGGTGAGGGATGAGTGGAGGGGAAGGGAGGAGGAGGAGGGAGGAGGGGAGGGGTGAAGGATGAGTGAGGAGGGAGAAGGGAAAGGGGGGAGGAGGGAGGAGTGAAGGATGAGTGAGGGAGGAGGGGAGAAGGGTGGGAGGGGTGAAGGATGAGTGAGGAGGGAGAAGGGAGAAGGGAGGGAGGAGGGGTGAAGGATGAGTGAGGAGGGAGAAGGGAGAAGGGAGGTGGTAGGAGGGGTGAAGGATGAGTGAGGAGGGAGAAGGGAGAAGGGAGGGGGGGTGAAGGATGAGTGAGGAGGAGAGGGAGAGGGGAGGAGGGAAAGGAGGAGGGTTGGAGGATGGTGAGAGGAGAAGGGAGAAGGGAGGAGGGAGAAGGGAGGAGGGATGAGGCAGGGGGTGAAGGATGAGGGGGAGAGCGGGAGGGAGGAGGGAGAAGGGAGGAGGGAGGAGGGAGGTGCGGGAGGGAGGAGGAGAGGAGGGGTGGGAGAGGGGGGGAGAGGGGGGGAGGGATGGAGAGGGAGAGAGTGTGATGGGGCGGGAGGGAGGAGAGGAGGGGGAAGGGGCAGGCAGGAGGAGTGAGGGAGGGAGGGGGGGGAGGGGAGAGGGGAGGGGAGGGGAGGGGAGGGGAGGGGAGGGGAGGGGAGGGAGGGGAGGGAGAGGGAGAGGGAGGGGAGGGAGGGGAGAGAGAGGAGAGGGGAGGAGAGGAGGGGGAGGGAGGAGGGGAGGGGAGGGGAGGGGAGGGGAGGGGAGGGGAGGGGAGGGGAGGGGAGGGGAGGGGAGTGGAGGGGAGGGGAGGGGAGGGGAGGGGAGGGGAGAGGGCGAGAGAAGAGCTAAGGGGGGTAAGGAAGAGGAGGGTGGGGGATGGGAGGAGACATAGGGGGCCTGGGAGGTAAACTCCGTAGAGGAGAGTGACATGGCGAAGGGAAGGGTGAGAGGAAAGAGGGGGTGTGAGGGGCGAGCCAGCGGGGCAGTCCCCGTAAAGGGGGTGTATTTATATGAACACTTCTTGTCTGAAGGAGCGATCACGTGGAACGCACCAGGTAACACTAACAGCGGGGTGGTGATGCCGGGGGTTCATCTGCGGCCCAAATCACTGACTGAGTGGCTGATTGGGGTTTTACGGCCCAGCAACAGCCCATAGTCCACTTCAGGAACGGGTGCCGTTTGCAGCAGTGCGCAATCATGGTGATCTTTGTTGTCTATATATAGTATAGTTATACGAATCTTACCTGGGTATAGATGATGGATAACTGTTGTTTTCCCGAGGTAGAAGCCTCGGGTAGATGTGGGCTAGGGAGAAGGAAGCACGTGAGGTACCAGCAATTTTAACCTACTTATTCAGGATAAAAATATTTTAAATACAATGGATACTATGATTCCTAACGGTACACCAACGGGATAGACGTGGCAGGGCGTGGTGGGTGGGCCCTAGCCCACGTCTACCCGAGGCTTCTACCTCGGGAAAACAACAGTTATCCATCATCTATACCCAGGTAAGATT
The DNA here is from genome assembly GCA_030323885.1 of Branchipolynoe longqiensis. Classification (NCBI taxonomy): domain Eukaryota; kingdom Metazoa; phylum Annelida; class Polychaeta; order Phyllodocida; family Polynoidae; genus Branchipolynoe; species Branchipolynoe longqiensis. The sequence continues at coordinate 12,623,410 of CM059201.1, forward strand.
CGTATAACTATACTATTTTACCTCGGTATACAGCCTCAGGCTAGCCTCAGGCTAGGGAGACCTTTACATAATTCATTTTTATCCTTAATATCATCCATTCTTATATAATATTCAACGTTTTTGTTCTCACCTATTCTTGTTAGTTGGCGAGCAGGCGCTTTGCAATGCCGGTAGGCTTTTCTAGTCGCTTGTTGTAATGTTTTGCAAACGACTTAGCCGTCTTCCAGCCTGCATGCGCTAGTATTCTTTTCACAGAAACACCTAGCAACCGTGCCTTGGAGACCATGGCACCTCTAGTTGAGTGGGATGAGTATTTGCTCGTATCCACTCCAGCCAATTTCAACACCGTAATTGTCCATCTGGCAAGGGTGTCTCGTGAAATTGCTTTATGTGGCCTTATAAAGCTCACTAATAGTTGTTGTGATGCTCGTAAATCCTTTGTCTTAGATATATAAGCCCGTATGGCTGACACAACACATAATTTCCGATCACTCGGAAAACAGTCTAAGTGAACCGTAGATAAAGGGTCACCTAACGTGTTCGATTTAAGCAATTGTGCTAAATCAAACGTAGCTTGTTTCTTGTCTATTTCTAATCCAGTTAAAGACAAAGCAACAATCGTCTGTCCTCTGTGTCCGGTTACTAATAATAACAGGACCGCGACCTTAAAACCTAATTGTTTTAAATCTAACCACGAGTTGTGAGGCCAAGCCTGAAACAACTTAAATACTACAGACACATCCCAAAACCGACTATACTTTGGTTTTGGAGGATTCCTTTGATAAATTGAACGAAGTAAATATCCAAGAACATAATGTTTTCCAACTGTTTCACCATCAATTCTCGGTAATATGATTGATAACGCACATCTTGCCGCATTAATCGACCCAAAGGATAGTCCCTCATCCTCTAGAGAACGAAGAAAACGAGCTACTTGTGAAATTGTTGGATTTGTTGGCTTAACTTTCATTAACAAACAATGTACACCCCATTTCTTTAAATAGATGTGTACATTTTGACAGTTCCTGGCCTCCAGGCATCAGCATACTATCCTATTCTCAGTAATTTTGTCCAATCCAAATTGGTGCAGCTGGTTCCTTAGAAAAGGAATGCCAATAGGGGCGTCGTTGACACATCGCCGTGAACCACTAACGGTCCGTGGTGTGTCAGATTCCCGAGTTTTCTTGGGAATCGTATATGTTCTTTTGCCAGTTGTGAAACTGCTGGCAGCCAAGGTTGCGTGTCCCAATCGGGCACCACCAGTATCGCATGTGTCCTTTCCAAACCGATTTTCCTGACAACTCGGCTGATAATGCTAAACGGTGGGAAAATATAAAAATAATTATTTTCCCAGGTAATAGCAAATGCATCTACTTTCCAAGCCTCCGGTTCAGGATGCCAAGAAACATAACAAGGTAATTTGTTATTATTTCGTGATGCAAATAAGTCAACTTCAGGTGTACCCCATTTTTCACAAATGAAGTTAAACAAAGGTGTAGAGAGAGACCATTCTACTTTTATAGTCTGCAAGTGTATTTTGTGACCCTGGAATATGCGCTACAGTCAGCCAGACTTGTTGAGCCTGTGCCCAGTTCCAAATCAGTTTAGACAACTGATTGCAAGGCTTTGATTTGGTTCCACCCATGTTACAAATATATGCCATGGCAGTAGTATTATCAGTTAGTATTCTAACTTGTGATTTATGTATCTTTACTAAACTACATAAGCCCAGATAAATAGCACGCAATTCTAGTACATTAATATGGTCTGATTTTTCATCATCAAGCCATCTACCTCCTGTTGTGACCCCATCTCGATGAGCTCCCCAACCTTCTAACGAAGCATCAGTAGTAATTACCGTATTAGGTTCCGCCATGCAGATTGGTCGTAATGCGAAGCATTACGCTTGATGCGAGGAGAGGAAGAGACCCTCCCCCCGCCCCGCGCTGTCGCGCTGCTTTCCCACCTCGGCAGACGGCGCGACGCGCCCCCCCCCCCTCCCCCGCCTTCCGCGTCGCGCGGCGCTCACGCCTCACCCGACGCCGCTGCTCGCCACCTCTCGCCCTCCCCCGGGCCGGCAGCTTTCACACTCACCTGCTGTCGCCCCTCCCTCTTCCCTTATAAGGCCGCCCCCCGGCCTCCCTCAGGCACTCGCCCTCCTGCCGCCTTCCCGGATCATCACCTCGGGCATCACACCTCGGACCGCATCCCAGCCCAGCCTCAGGAGGAACCCTCTGCCACCGATCCTCACGACACCGCCTTCAACACCGCCCAGACCCCGACCACCACCCCATCCAGCCCCGAGGACTTCGCTGCCCCCCTGCTCGACCCTGGTCGGACCTCCTCACCGGATCCCGCCAAGGAGCGGGCCTTCCCTTTTTTGGCCGCCCGCTCCCTGTCGATGCAGGCCCCCGACACTCCCCGCCCCGAGAGGGAGCCTGACCCCCGACACGGCCCACCGCTCGGCCGGCCCGCCCCACCTGCTCCGCCTCGGGCGCGCCGCCAGCTTTCTCCGCCCAGACCTCCACCTCCGGACCCACGCCTCGGATCATCACCTCGGGCGCGCCTCAAGCCCTCTCCTACTTTTGGTGGAGGGCTCCTCGGCACCCCCTCACTCCACTGACTTTTGAACTCTGCTCCTTATTTACTCCGCTCATCATCATTTTATCCTTGTTCTTTATTTACTTCTCTTCCCTGTTACCCTGTATGCCCTCTTTGTCTCTGAGGTGAAAATAAAACCTTTATTTCCACCCCCGCCTCCTCTCTTCCTTTTCGCGCATCGGATTTGGTGAACTTGCTATGTGTTGCATCCACCATCCAATATCCTGTAGCCCTTCTTGCGAAATAAACATCTTTCGCTCAAAATTCCCTTTAGTTCGTGTTAACGCTAAATTTTTATCTATTTCTAGAGATTTAATATGGGCCTTCCCGTATAGAATAGCGGGTGCATACGATATCATTATCCCAATAAGGACTGCGACCTGTCTAATTTTAGGTTTTGGTAACTTAATAAGCTGGGTCGCTGTATTCATAAACTTAATTAGTTTTTGTTCTGTTATCGACACTGTAAGAGACTGTGTATCCAGAATAAACCCTAAACATTTGAGTTGTTTTGTTGGTTTAAACACTGACTTTTGTGGATGTACATAAAACCCCAATTTAGTGACCTCTACTTGGACCCCCCCCTGGGGAAAGGTCTCGACGAGTTGAACCCTCGACCTATTGGCCGTGCGGTGTTGTCGGTCCAGCCTGGGCGAGCGCCCCGGCCCCGAAACCCTTGACCGAAGTTTGAACTCGGTCTGGTTCCTCTGGTGAACCGTCGTGGACGAAAATCCCCTTCGTGACTTTTTGAAACGAGGAACTTCCTGTTTCTTCTTGCCATCCATGTTTTTGCCACTCTTGGCTGCAGTCTCTACCTCTTTATAGAGGTATTGTAGTTGACCCCCAAACATCTTGGTATTATCTAAAGGTTTCCCTTTAATCGGCTCTGGAGCAAGATAGAGCGTAAACTCCTTCCCCTCATTATCGGTAACCTTCTTAGAGCGAGCCACTTCTTAGCCAGCATCTGTGCAAACTGACTTGAAGACATTTTCATATCTTCGAAACGACAGGTAATTACCTGCCGCCGCTAGTACTGCAATGCCTTTGTCCATTGTCTTAGCCAAAGATGAGAACTTATTTTCACTCTGCATCCTATTAGCCAGAGGAACAATAGCTGTTAGGGTAGCCAACACTGCCTTATGCACTGTGTGCAACACATCCTCAAACTTCTTACGGTCATCCGTCATATTGACATCCCGATCCATCTCTTTAATGATGGAGTTGGGAACACCCTTTATGCCTGTTAACTCATCTCCTAACTTGGAGATAACCTCCGCCGGGTTGAACGTGCGAAAATGACCATTCACGGTCTCGCGCATAAGCGTAGTGGTTTTAACCCGCTTAGCCTTTGGCTTCTCCACCTTCTTAGCCACTTTAGTGCCAAGTCCGCATAGACCCCTCATATACGGTGTCTGAGTCTGATTCCGTAGAAGTAGAACCAAGTTATCGACGACTCAGAAGAAGAGATATTTCCTTTCCTCTTCAATAAAATGGACTTAGTCTTCCCTTTTTGCGCAAACCACCAGACTCTGCCCTGCCGCCCGCTCCTTGGTAATTCATCACCCGAAGAATTCACCTTTTTCTTCTTCTTTCTCCGTTTAGGAGAAG